>JALBCR010000535.1:0-103040 GCA_030710515.1 Abscondita cerata | reverse complement strand
GAGTGTGCGTGTTTTTATTTGTGACGAACGTACTAATGGTTTTCCTTTTTAGGGTCTGACGTTTTTCTTTCCTATTCAATATTTTCGGCGGTTTTGGGCATGTTGCAATTTGGATATAACACTGGAGTAATAAATGCGCCAGAGACTAACATAGAGTATTTTATGAAATACGTGTACAAATCTCGCTATGGGGAAGATATACAAGAAGAGGCTGTCCAGAGGCTGTATTCGTTGGCAGTTTCCATCTTCGCGATAGGAGGAATGTTAGGTGGCTTCATAGGAGGCATGGTAGCTAATCGGTTTGGAAGGTAAGTTTATTTACTCTCCCACCAATTAACAAATATTGACAATTTTTTTTTGCAGAAAAGGCGGGCTGCTGTTAAATAATATTTTAGGTATAGGCGGGGGATGTTTAATGGGGTTTACTAAAATATCAAATTGTTACGAAATGCTTTTCTTCGGAAGATTTATTATCGGAGTCAATTGCGGTAAGTTATCCTTACTTTTAGCCTACCTTATATAATTTGAATTAACTATTTTAGGTTTAAATACGTCTTTAGTACCTATGTATATATCAGAAATCGCGCCTTTAAACTTGCGTGGTGGTTTAGGCACGGTAAACCAGTTAGCTGTAACTGTAGGACTTTTATTATCTCAAGTATTAGGGATCGAGCAAATACTTGGCACGAACGACGGCTGGCCGTTGTTATTGGGATTGGCGGTTTGTCCCGCGTTATTACAACTCGTGTTGCTGCCGGTTTGTCCGGAAAGTCCGAGGTATTTGCTCATTACTAAGCAGTGGGAGGAGGAAGCGAGGAAGGCTTTGAGAAGATTGCGCGCCAACAATCAAGTCGAAGAAGATATTGAAGAGATGAGGGCCGAAGAAAGGGCGCAACAAGCTGAGGCATCTATTAGTATGATGGAGTTGATTTGTTCTCCTACACTCAGATCACCTCTTATTATAGGAGTTGTTATGCAATTATCTCAACAATTATCGGGTATTAACGCGGTAAGTTATTTATTTCTAATTAGTTTGATGCTGAAGAAATTTTGTAACTGTTACAATCCTTCAAAATATCGATTGGTGCTTGTTCAGAGTTCCATTATTAAGGAATAATCATTAGAACTCGGTACGACCGATAAACTCGATTAACGATTATCACACTTGGTAGGCATACCTTGAATGTAGAAAGACATCATTTAATAAGAAAACGAATTTTACAGTGGCTTGCCCAGGGGCATGACCTTAAATATTTTTGCGAAAAACATGTTATGCCTTTATTTTTTCATAAAACAAAAATTGTGTTCTTAATTCTAGTACTTTCTGTTAAAAAATGGTCTCTCGAATTTTTTTCGTATCACCAAACGTTTTCGTGTAAAAAATTAATGAATACATAGCCGTAATTTCTTATGGAAAACAAAATTTTAAAATCATCTAGTTGGCTGATGTCACAGAGCAATAATATAATAAATAATAATAAAATGTAAAACCGAAAAATGGAAATTTAACGTCTTGTATTTCACAGAGAAAGCGAAAACGGACATAGGTTCACATAAAATTTTTTTCTCTAAATCACTAATAGAATCACCATTTAAATTTATGACATACTATTCTGAAACACCCTGTATAATCTGAATTCTTTTTATTGACCTGGAAATTTACAAATTCGACAAATGAAAAGTGGCGAGAAAATTATACTCTTTGCTTATTAAATACGAAACAGAAGACCCATAAATCTTACCCAATCGCGAAATTTTCATTATTAATCTGAACTTGAAAAATGTCAAATTCGATAAACGAAAAGTGACTAGAATTGATTAAATATTGGTGTATACTCTTTGATTATTACGAATAATTGTTAGAGCTTTTGAGGTTCCACCCAGTAGTCGAATAAATCTATACACAATCGTGAAATTTTGATATTACCCGGGACTTCAAAATTCGATAAACGAAAAGTGGCGAGTATTTTTTAAATTTCGGTTTATACTCTGTGATTATTAAGAATAATTGTTAGAACTCTTGAGGTGCCACCCAGAAGTCCAATAAATCTATACGCAATCGTGAACTTTTCTTTATTAACCTGAACTTCAAAAACTTCAACTCAATAAACGAAAAGTAGCGGGATCTTTTTAAATATTGATTTATACATTGGGATTAGTAAGAATGATTGTTAGAACTGTTACCGTGAACTCCATCGTTAGAACTATTGAGGTGCCACCCGGAAATCCAATAAATCTAAACACAATCGTGAAATTTTCTTTATTAACCTGAGCTTAAAAATTTTTAATTCGATAAAGGAAAAGTGGCAAAAATTTATTAAACATCGATTTATATTCTTTGATTATTAAGAAATAATTGTAAGAACTCTAGAGGTGCCACCCAAAAGTCGAATCAATTTATACATAATCGTGAAATTTTCTATTATCAAAAATTTCAAATTCGATAAACGAAAAGTGGCTAAAATTTATTAAATATTGGTTTATACTTGCTCTTTGATTATTAAGAATAATTGTTAGAACTTTTGTGGTGCCACCCAGAATTCCAGTAAATCTATACAACATCGTGAATTTTTTTATTAATGATACTTCAAACATTTCAAATTCGATAAACGAAAAGTGGCGAGAATTTATTATACGTTTTGATCAATAAGAATAATTGTTAGAACCATCCAGAAATCCATAAAATGTTGAAACAATCGCGAAATTTTGTTAATAATCTTAATTAATTTTAAAATTCAATAATGGAAAAGTGGCGAGAATTTATGAAATATCGATTTACACTCTTTGATTATTAAAATAATTTTAAGACTCTTGAGATGCCATCTAGATGTCTATAAAATCTATACACAATCGTGAAATTTCTGTTATTTACCTACACTTCAAAATTTTCAAATGCGATATACGACAAGGGGCGACAATTTTTAAAAATCGGTAGTCTTGTTGTGATTGTTAATACTCTAGAGATGCGAATTGGAAGTGTCCAATAAATCTATACGCAATCGTGAAATGCTTTTTATTTACCTGAACTTGAAAAGTTTCGATAATCGAAAAGTGGCGAGAATTTATTAAATATTGATTGATAATCTTTGATTATTAAGAATAATTGTTAGGCCTCTGGAGGTGATACTCATAAGTCCTGTAAATCTATACACAATCATGAAATTTGACTATTAAGAATAATTGTTAGAACTCTTGAGGTGCTACTCAGACGACCAATAAATCTACCTATACACAATCATGAAATTTTCTTTGTTAACCTGAGCTTCAAAAATTTTTAATTTGATAACCGAAAAGTGCCGATAATTGACTAAATATCTCTCCTTGATTATTAAAAATAATTTTAAGACTCTCTCAACAAATCTATACACAATCGTGAAATGTTTTTTATTTACTTTAACTTGAAAAATTTCAAATTCGATAAACGAGAAGTGGCGAGAATTTATTAAATATTGAATGATAATCTTTGATTATTAAGAATAATTGTTAGAACTCTGGAGATGACACTCAGAAGTCCAATAAATCTATGCATAATCATGAAATTTTCTTTATCAACCTGAACTTAAAAAATGTTTAATTCGATAAACGAAAAGTGGCGATAATTTATTAAATATCGGTTTATGCTCTTTGATTTTATGAATAATTGTTAGAAATCTTCAGATTCCATCAAGAGGCCAATAAATTTTTACCTAATTGTGAAACTTTCTTTATTAACCTGAGATTTAAAAATTATTAATTCGATAAACGAAAAGTTACGATGATTGATTAAATATCGTTTTATACTTTTTGATTATTATGAATAATTGTTGAAATTCTTGAGATGCTACGCAGAAGTTAAATCAATCGTTAACTTTTTATCATCCCGAACTTCAAAAATTTCAAATTCGATAAACGAAAAGTGGCGAGAAATTATTAAATATAGATTTATACTCTTTGTTAATTAATTGTTAGAATTTTTGAGGTGTCACTCGGGAATCTAACAAATCTAAACACAATAGTGAAGTTATCATTATTATTCTGAACTTTAAAATTTTCGTGAAATTTTCATTATTAAACTGACCGCCAAAAACTTCAAACTCGATAATCTAAAAGTAGCTAAAACTTTTTAAATATTTTAAAGTCTGTATACTATTGGCGCGGAGTAATAAATCATTGAAATAATTCTTTATTTTCTTGTGAAAGAGGTACTTCTACGGTTAAGTAAAAACCAATAAATTCTAACCAAAATACGATCATTGTGCCTACTAAAAATATGATTTTCCAAACGTATCAGGTACCTACGCCACTGCAATACGGGAGAATCGATAATTCTGACAGGTTTATTACTCCGCGCCAATAGAATACTGAGTATAACTAAGAATGTCACTGAAACAGGCAATTGATTGTTTATTCGAGTGATAACTTTAGCTGCGAAACAATCGTCCTGACTTACAAGCCAAGTATTTTTTGTACAGTAGCACACAATCAATTAATTGTCTGTTACAGTGACCTTTTGGCATTCTTAGTTATACTATTTACGTGTTCTTTATACACGAGATGTCGTTAAGGCGCATATTTCACTTTTTAAACTTTCAATTCAATAAATTCAATAAGCAAGTGACGGAAACTTTTGAAATATCGATTTATACCTGATAATTCGTAAGAAAAATTGTTAGAGTTACCCAGAACTCTACAAAAATATATACATTATCATCACATTTACAATTAACGGGGTTTTAACATTTTCAAATTTGATAAACGAATAGTGGGAGAATTTATTAAATGTCGGTGTATAGACTTTGATTATTAATAATAATTGTTAGAACTTTTGAGTTGCCACCCAAAAGTCCGATAAATCTATACTCAATCGTATTAATCTGTACTTCTAAATTTTCAAATTTGATAAACGAAAAGTGGCGATAATATCGATTTATACTTAAGAATAATTTTTACAACTTTTGATGCGCTACCCATAAGTTCAATAAATCTATACTATTCAAACTCGATAAACGAAAAGTGGCGAGAACTTTTGAAAAATTAATTTATACCTAGTGATTAATAAGATTAATCGTTAGAACTGTTGAGTGTTACCCGAACTCCATAAAAATCTGTACATTATCATGACATTTTTTTTAACCGCCATTTAAAATTTTTTAAATTGGATTAACGAAAAGTGGCGCAAATTTATTAAATATCGATTAATACTCTTTGTTTATTAAGAATAATTGTTAAAACTTTTGAGGTGCCACTCATAAGTTCAATAAATCTATACTGAAATTTTCATTATTAATCATACATACTCGATAAACGAAAAGTGGCGAGAGCTTTTGAAACGTCAATTTATACCTAGTGATTAATAAGATTAATAGTTAGAACTGTTGAGGTATTACCCAGAACTTCATAAAAATCAATACATTGTCATGATATTTTTTAAATTAACCGGCATTTAAAATTATTCAAATTTGATAAACGGTAAGTGGCGAAAATTTATTAAATATCGATTAATACTTTTGTTTATTAAGAATAGTTGTTAGAACTGTTGAGTTGCCACCCAGAAGTCCAATACATCTACACACAATTGTGAAATTTTTGTATTAACCTGAACTTTAAACATTTCAAATTCGGTAAACGAAAAGTGGCAAAATTTATATTATATTCTTTGTTTATTAAGAATAATTGTTAGAACTCTTGCGGTGCCACTCAGAAATCCAATAAATCTATACATAATCGTGAAATTTTCTTTATTTACCTGATTTTAAAAATTTCAAATTTGATAAACGAAAAGTGGCGACAATTTCAAACGAAAACTTTTGGTTAATAGTTTACGTAACATATGTCAGATTGTTTTAACAATGACATTTAATTCCATTTTAATCTTTTTTTTTTTCAAAATTAGAATAAAAATTGTATGTAACTTGTTATGTAATATGACGCGTTTCGTCACTGTTTACATAAATTGCCATTATCTAATTTTCAAGCGTAGAGTAACATTTTATCAATTAATATATCGGTAACTGGTTATGAAAAGTAAAACTATTATCCATTTTTTTAAATTTATCTTTACAGTTTTGTTTAAACAATTTTTGCGTTGCATAAGTAGAGATACGGTAATCGTGTGACCTTCATTTAACAATACTTTCAAGGATGCGAATTATCTGAAACAATTTTTTAATTAATTAACATCAATTTTTTCTCGTCCATTTTCTTTATGAGTTAGTTTACAGGTTTGACATAATTTTATCCGCACCTGTAGATTATTCAAGTAGACTACAGAAAAAATGATAATTAGTACAACAGAGCCAGAAAGAATTAAAAATTTAATTATATTTGCTCTAATCGTGTGATACTAGTTACCAATATACATCATCATAACAACAAAATTGGAATCGAATTGCTTCTTTCTTCGTTCTACTTATACAGGGTGTCTCAATAGTAATAGATAACAGTTAGGCGATAAAATTCTGAGAGTAATAGTCCTTTGTCGATTTTGGATTGATATGAAGACATAAACGTTGTTATAAATTATGTACTTATATTAATAAAACGAATGTGTCGTAATATGATAATGATATTGTAAACAGACACCGTTATGTAAACAATAGTAATTAGTCAGCATCAAAAACAAAACGTTCTTGTTTTTATTTAATTTTTAAATAATCAGTAAGATATAAAATAATAAAATTCAATTAAAATGAATCATATGATCCAGAAAAATGAAAGTTATCACTTTATGATAATTTTTTTAAGTTTAACTTGAAAACGCAGAGTATTCCATTCAACATTAAAAAAGTATTGTCGGTGCCGATGGATCATTCGATGATCACGTCCATTTTGTTCTTCAACAATATTGATTATACTAAAATGCATAATCTGCCACCAGTTCTGTTGCAAGCCGCTGGGTTTTAATATACAGGGTGACTCATTAGTGCGAGGAAGGTGGATATCTCGGAAAATACTGGGGTTAGAAAAAAACTTTTGCAATAAAAGTTGTGAAAATCAATTAGCTGAACATTTTAAAATTATTTTAGTTTATACAGGGTGTTCCATAAAAGTGCGACATACCAAAGTTATGTTTTTTTAAATGGAACTACCCAGCTTTTATTACAAATTTTGATTCCTTGGAAAATTCTAATGTAACTTTATGCATTAGTGTCTAAAATGGAGGGTTTTTGCATTATTTTACTTTTTTCCGGAAAAATTGACGTAACGAAAAAATTAAATAACTCAGTTATCCTGGAATTTATCCAACTGCAGTTTTAATATGCATTATTTCATGTACTAACTACATCTAGTTGTTCACCTTTCCAACCGTCTGCTAGGTTTTGAGTAATCAGTTATTTAAATTGAACTCCCTAAATTCATGGATAATTTGATTTTTTTCAAATGACACCACCTAATGTGTCGTTGAACGTAGAATTTAGAAGCTTTCTAATGATAAGATTGTAGGTACCTAACTCATACTCATAAATCCGTAAGAGTTAAATACCTACAACATTATCATTAGAAAGCTTATGAAATTCCACGTTGAACGGCACGTAAAAAATTAGGTGGTGCTATTTGAAAAAATCAAGTTATTCATGAATTTAGAGAGTTTAATTAAAATAATTGATTACTCAAAACTTAGCAAGGTTAGAAAGGTGAACAACTAGCTTTAGTTAGCACATGTAATTCATATTAAAGCTACGAAATCGCAGTTGGATAAATTCCAGGATAACTGAGTTATTTTTTCAAAACATCATTTTTTCCGGAAAAAGTGCAACAATGCGAAAACCCTTTATTTTAGACACTATGTACAATGCATAAAGTTACATTAGAATTTTCCAAGGAATCCAAATTTGTAATAAAAAATGGGTAGTTCCATTTAAAAAAAACATGACTTTGGTATGTCGCACGTTTATGAAATACCGTGTATAAACAAAAATAATTTTAAAATGTGTAGCTCATTGATTTACACAACTTTCATTGCAAAAGTTTTTTTCTAACTCCATTATTTTCCGAGATATCCATCTTCCTCGCACTAATGGGCCACATTTGTATACAGGGTGTCCCACCGGGAACGCCATCGATAGATTATAGAAAAACTGTACATGGGAAAAATTTGAAAATTTGGTAGTATACTAACATCGACGGGGGCAGTTCCGCTAAAATATTTTCAAGATTGTGACACTTCCGGTTATACCGGAAGTATGTGTCAACTTGCTTATTTTAAATGGAACACCCTATATATTATTCTATTTTTGAATTTTGCCCAAAATTTATATAATGTATAATGTCCTATACCTAAGTCTAACTGTTTTGGACTTATTTTAAATTTTATGTCAAAAATGACGTTTTCAGGCCTAAACAAAATTATAAAATTTTCCTATACTAATGCCTTTATTATTTAATTGAAATAGGTTTCCTTGTAGCAGGGGACCTATTTTAGTGGGCTATGTCGATATTTTGATAATAAATTAATACAGGGCGATCAAAAAAGGATTAAAATTAAATTCAAAAACACGTCAAAAGTCATTTTTTTTAAATGCAAGCACCATGTTTTTATAATTTTATCTTATTTAGCATCAAAAATAAGGTTGACTTTGTACAAGGTTGTCTATTCAAAAAATTCATGGTTTTCGAAATATTGGCAATTTAACATTTTTTTTTGTTGCACAAATGCTATTGATTTCTTTTAATATGAATGGTTATTCCTAGTTGGCCATGATGGCGTTAGAAAACAATCATCTGTCAAGGATATGTCAAACTGTGTGTATCAAACTAAGAAATGCCAACAGTTAACTGTACCGACTGTGAGTGTTAGTGCATATCGTTATCAAAGCGATAACTTATTATGCTTGAAACACACGTGTGTCGATAAAGCCAAGTAATTACTTGTACAGTATTACACACGCAACGAAAGAACACCTGGCTTTATCGACACACGTGTGTTTCAAGCATTTAAAGTTATCGCTTTGGTAACGATATGCACTTTAACACTCACAGTCGGTACAGTTAACTGTAACACATGTTCTTAATATAACTTTATCACATTGTCCATAAATAATAAATAAATTTAAGTAATCTTCGTTTGTATAATTTAAGCGTCCCGGCATGATTATTGAAAATTTTTAACAGTTTGACATATCCTTGACAGATGATTGTTTTCTAACGCCATCATGGCCAACTAGGAATAACCATTCATATTAAAAGAAATACAATAGCATTTGTGCAACAAAAAAAGTTAAATTGCCAATATTTCAAAACCATGAATTTTTGAATAGACAACCTTGTACAAAGTCAACCTTATTTTTGATGCTAAATAAAATAAAGCTATAAAAACATGGTGCTTGCATTTAAAAAAAAATGACTTTTGACGTGTTTTTGAATTTAATTTTAATCCTTTTTTTTGATCGCCCTGTATTAATTTATTATCAAAATATCGACATAGCCCACTAAAATAGGTCCCCTGCTACAAGAAAACCTATTTCAATTAAATAATAAAGGCATTAGTATAGGAAAATTTTATAATTTTGTTTAGGCCTGAAAACGTCATTTTTGACATAAAATTTAAAATAAGTCCAAAACAGTTAGACTTAGGTATAGGACATTATACACAAATGTGTCTAGAATTTTGGGCAAAATTCAAAAATAGAATAATATATAGGGTGTTCTATTTAAAATAAGCAAGTTGACACAAACTTCCGGCATAACCGGAAGTGTCACCATCTTGAAAATATTTTAGCGGAACTGCCCCCGTCGATGTTAGTATACTACCAAATTTTCAAATTTTTCCCATGTACAGTACACCCTGTATATTGTAGTATAGAAATATATTTTATTACAAGTTGCGAAATTTCTTCAGTTTTCTGACGTTCTTTGACTTTAACGAATCGTATTCACTTACAATTTTATTTTCAGGTATTTTATTATTCTACGAGTTTATTTACAAGTTCTGGATTGTCGGACGAGAGCGCCAAGTTTGCAACTATCGGGATCGGTGCCATAATGGTCGGCATGACTCTGGTGTCCATACCGTTGATGGATCGCACCGGACGAAGAACGTTGCATCTTTATGGGCTCGGTGGGATGTTTATTTTTTCGATATTCATAACCATCTCGTTTTTTGATAAAGGTGTGTTTGATTAAAAAATATTTTTTATATAATAATGTATCTATAAACGGGACATCACCCTATTTTGATGAAATGGGCGAAGTTTCTTCTTAGTTGATATATACCTTGCTTGGTGTTTTGACAGAGAAACATCAATTTTCGTTGTTGTATTTTGTACGCTTTCGTGCACAAACACATCTAGCAAGGTTAGAACAAGTATCTACAAGCTTTTTTAGTGTCACTAATGGTACTTAACACCAAAGTTCGGATACTGCATGTAAACTAACGTCACCGTTCAACAACTTCTCTTTCAGATAGCTTTAAAAACAAAATCGGTGTGTCACGCAACCTATTTTGTTTCAGGTTTGTATCGTGATTGTACATGTTTAATTACGTGTACGATTCACAACTAACTTCCCCAAGCATGTCGGTTGCTTTAATTTTGCTCACCTAGCGATAGATTATTTTGGCCTATATTAATTTTTTAGTTAAGACGTTTGCGAACACCCGTCTCGCTTTGTTTTTGCCATACCCTCTATTTTTTGAATACTTTCCGGACAGGTTGGAGGAGGGACGCTGTAAATATAGTAGCTATAATTGCACGCAGAGTTTACACTTTATTTTGGTTTTATTTTTTACCGCATGTATGTATATACAATATCACGATTGTAGGGGACAGGTCACAGATTTGTATTCACATTGCACTATTAATTACCCCAGTCAATAGAGCAAATAATAAGTAAATTTTTGACAAAAATAATAGTAAGATACCACCCACGCCATGTAATTGTAAATAATATCAAGTACCCTGTATTCATGTTTAATACCGAAAATGAATTGTCATTATATAGTTAATTAACATTTAAACACAAAGAAACGTGTTTTCTCAACTTTTTTTCCTGAGTGAAAAGTAATGAACCATTGTTAATGGTGTAAAAAGAAAAGTTGTAGAAGATAAAAATACAAATAAAACGAGCACCAATTCGATTCGATCACGTAATAACTTTCTGAGAAAAATCGGAAAATATAAAATATTTGGGTTTTTCTTTTAAAATTCGTAGATCCTTAATTTTTAGAGATATAGGATAAATCTTTCAGGAAATAGGAGGTACTTAGTATGTGCAAAACCCTGCAATTGTCGGGCAATGAGTTTATGCACAATTACGATTTAAATTTTTTAAAGCAATATATTCAATCGAGGCTGAATGCTCGCGTGGTTGTCCGATTGTTAGAAATAAAAAAAATTGTGAAACTGAAGTAGAAAGGAACAAAACGTATATTCTCATTTTTCGATGAAATGATATTTAACACGCAAAAAATGCATGCAAAGATGACTGAAAATGACCGAGTGTGAGAAAACGGTGGAGTAGTGGGGACCCGCTAGCGCCGTTTGAGGGGATTGCGATGGTGGGTACTCCCACTTCTCTCCGTTTTCTTGGATTCGATCATTTTCAGTCATCTTTGCATCAATTTTTTGCGTGTTAAATATCATTTTATCGGAAAATGAGAATATACGTTTTGTTCCTTTCTATTTCAACTTCACAATTTTTTTTTATTTCTGACAATCGGACGACCACACGATTGAATATATTGCTTTAAAAAATTTAAATCTCAATTGTGCATAAGCGAATTTCCCAACAATTGCAGGGTTTGGCATACACTGAAGTACCTCCTATTTCCTGAATGATTTATCCTATATCTCTAAAAATGACGGATCTACGAATTTTAAAAGAAAAACCCAAATATTTTATATTTTCCGATTTTTCTCGGAAAGTTATTACCTGATCGAATCGAATTGGTGCTCGTTTTATTCGTATTTTTATCTTCTACAACTTTTCTTTTTACACCATTAACAATGGTTTATTACTTTTCACTCAGGAAAAAAAAGTTGAGAAAAAACACGTTTCTTTGTGTTTAAATGTTAATTAACTATATAATGACAATTCATTTTCGGTATTAAACATGAATACAGGGTACTTGATACTATTTACAATTACATAGCGTAGGTGGTATTCTACTATTATTTTTGTCAAAAATATTTTACTGCACTAAATGATGAACATATAAATCTGCGATCGGTACTGGTGTTTATAATTTGGCGATCACTCCTCCCAGTCGGGAAAGAACGTTATTACTACTGCCTGATAGGAATTTTTTGGCTACGTACAGGAAATGATCGATTGGATGTCGTATCTATCAGTCGTGTCGACTTTGAGCTTCGTCGTCTTCTTTGCCGTTGGTCCTGGTTCGATTCCGTGGATGATAACTGCCGAATTATTTTCTCAAGGGCCACGACCGGCGGCGATGTCCATAGCCGTGCTCGTTAATTGGATGGCTAATTTTCTCGTCGGAATTGGTTTTCCAAGTATGAAGGTAGGTCGCTTTTATTTAATCACGAATTTGACAATACTTGTCACATTTTTTTGTGTGCAATTTTTTTTATAGACGTACGGAACAATTATAAACGACATATTAAAAAATTATATAATTCTGGAAAATTAAACGGAGTAACGTGATAATTGATAATGAATTTGACAACTTTTGTTAAATTTTTTACCTACATTTTTTATAAGGTAAACAACATATTAAAGATAATTAAGCGGTAGTTTTAATTCCGATAAATTAAACCGATCGTCGTAACTGCGGACACGGCTTTATTAATGAATGTAGCAACTTTGATCAAAATTTTTTGATTTCAATTTTTGTTTTAGGTAGAATGAATAATTAAGTATAAACAAAATATTTAAAAATAAGGGATAGTTATTTAAAAAATTATAATTTCGGTAAAATAATCTGTCGGACACGGTTTTGATAACAAATTTGACAACTTACATCAAATGTTTTGACTATAAATTTTTTTATAGGTTCGTCGGATAATTATGAACATTTTATTAAAATAAAACTAGGGCTGGTTATTTAAAAACAATTATAATTTCGCCAAATTAAACCGATCGTCGTAATTACAGACACGGCTCTGATAATGAATTCGATAACTTTGATCTAATTTTGTTGACTACAATTTTTTTTTATACCTAGATTGGACTATTAAAAACAACATATTAAAAAATAAAGAGACAGTTATTAAGAAAAAAATTATAATTCCGGTAAATTAAACCGATCGTCGTAATTGCGGACGCAGCTCTGATAATGAATTTAACAACTTTTGTCAAAATTTTTTGACTACAAATTTTTGTATAGGTAGAATGGACAATTATAAACAACATATTAAAAATATAAGAAATAATTATTAAAAGAGATTATAATTTCGGTAAATTAAATTGAGTGTCATAATTGTGGGAATTGCTTTAACAATATTTGGCACATTTTTTGTGTAAAATTATTTATAGGTGGGCAGAACCATTATAAACAGCATTTATAAATTAAGCCGTACTTATTTAAATAAAATCTTGTAATACCGTTAAATTAAATTGAACAAAGAAATTATGTCCGAATTTACATAGTTTGTCATAAATATTTTTTTTGTATAATATGGTGGGCAATTTTGTTTATAAGTAGATTGTGCAGATTTTTTCTATAAATGAACGTAACAGTTGTATGCAACATTTAACAAAAATAATATAATTTGTGTGCATATTTAGTTTATAGGAACAATAAAAAATTGAGAGGAAGTTATTAATTTTGGGAATTAAACCGAGTGTGGTAATTGCGAGCACTGATTTGATAGCGAATTTCACAACTTTTGTTACATCTTTTTTGTGTAACAATTATATAGGAACAACAAAAATAGTATAATTCTGCAACAATTTTTTTGTGTGCAAATTTTGTCGTAATTTCGGCCGCTGATTTGATCTCGAATTTGACTACTTTTGTCACATTTTTTGTGTGCAGATTTTTTATAATTAGGTACATGGACATATTAAAAAAATAATATAATTTGATGGCGAATTTGACATTCTGTCACAATTTTTGTGTGTGCAAATTTTGTTTATAGGTAAAATGAACAATAAAAAATGTAAAAGGAAGTAATTAATTTCGGGAAATTGCGAGCACTAATTTGATCGCGAATTTGACATTTTGTCACATTTTTCTGCAAATTTTGTTTATAAGTAGAATGAACATTAAAAAATTGAAGAGGAGTAATTAAAATAATTTTCGGGAAATTAAACGGAGTGTCGTAATTGCGGGCACTGATTTAATCGCGAATTTGACATTTTGTCACATTTTTTTTTGTGAAAATTGTGTTTATAGGTAGAATGAACAATTTAAAATGAAAAAGGAAGTAATTAATTTCGGGAAATTGCAGGCACTAATTTGATCGCGAATTTAACTTACTGTCACATTTTTTTGTGCAAGTTTTGTTTATAAGTAGAATGAACAATAAAAATTGAAGAGGAATAATTAAAATTAATTTCGGGAAATTAAACGGAGTGTCGTAATTGCGGGCACTAATTTGATCGTAAATTTGACATTTTGTCACATTTTTTTGCGCAGATTTTGTTTATAAGTAGAATGAACAATAAAAAATTGAAGAGGAGTAATTAAAATTAATTTCGGGAAATTAAACGGAGAGACGTAATTGCGGGCACTAATTTGATCGTAAATTTGACATTTTGTCACGTTTTTTTGTGCAGATTTTGTTTATAAATAGAATGAACAATAAAAAATTGAAGAGGAGTAATTAAAATTAATTTCGGGAAATTAAACAGAGTGTCGTAATTGCTGGCACTAATTTGATCGCGAATTTGACATTTTGTCACATTTTTTGTGCAGATTTTGTTTATAAGTAGAATGAACAATAAAAAATTGAAGAGGAGTAATTAAAATTAATTTCGGGAAATTAAACGGAGTATCGTAATTGCGGGCACTAATTTGATCGCGAATTTGACATTTTGTCACATTTTTTTGTGCAGATTTTGTTTATAAGTAGAATGATCAATGAAAAATGAAAAAGAAAGTAATTAATTTTGGGAAATTGCGGGCACTAATTTGATAGCGAATATAACATTCTGTTACATTTTTTTGTGCAAGTTTTGTTTATAAGTAGAATGAACAATAAAAATTGAAGTGGAGTAATTAAAATTAATTTCGGGAAATTAAACAGAGTGTCGTAATTGCTGGCACTAATTTAATCGCGAATTTGACATTTTGTCACATTTATTTTGATCAAATTTTATTTATAAGTAGAATGAACAATAAAAAATTGAAGAGGAGTAATTAAAATTAATTTCGGGAAATTAAACGGAGTATCGTAATTGCGGGCACTAATTTGATCGCGAATTTGACATTTTGTCACATTTATTTTGATCAAATTTTATTTATAAGTAGAATGAACAATAAAAATTGAAGAGGAGTAATTAAAATTAATTTCGGGAAATTAAACAGAGTGTCGTAATTGCTGGCACTAATTTGATCGCGAATTTGACATTTTGTCACATTTTTGTGCAGATTTTGTTTATAAGTAGAATGAACAATAAAAATTGAAGAGGAGTAATTAAAATTAATTTCGGAAAATTAAACGGAGTGTCGTAATTGCGGGCACTAATTTGATCGCGAATTTGACATTTTGTCACATTTATTTTGATCAAATTTTGTTTATAAGTAGAATGAACAATAAAAATTGAAGAGGAGTAATTAAAATTAATTTCGGGCAATTGCGGGCACTAATTTGATCGTCAATTTGACAACGTTCGTCACAACTTGTGCAAATTTTTTTATAGACGGACGTAACAATTATCTACAACATATTTTTAAAAAATGGTATAATATTTGATGGTGAATTTGACATTCTGCAACAATTTTTGTTGTGGGCAAATTTTGTTTATAGGTAAAATGAACAAGAAAAATTGTAAGAGGAAGTAATTAATTTATGGAAATTGAACTGAGTGTCATAATTCCTGCACTGATTTGATAGCAAATTTGACAACTTGTATTGTGTGCAAATTTTTTTGTATGTTGATAGAACAGCGGCATATTATAATTTCCCTAATTGTTTGAATGTTGGCAACTAACATCGGCTTTTAATGTTCTTTTCACTCAGCATCTGAGAAAACCAATATTATTGGAATTTAAAAAGGAGTTCAACTTTAAATAACAATTAATTTTGTGGGTGCAATTACGACGCTCGGTGGTAAATAAGGATGCGTTTATGAGTTCAATTACTTTTATGCGAAATTAGTGTGGGTAACTTCACGTGGCTCTATTATTTTCGAAATCATAAGCGCTTTGTAGGAAAAATATTTTATTAAGAAAAAAAATAAAAAACAAGAATAAATAAAAATGAGAAGCGACTTAATATCCGTGTTTAACATTCTTGACTATCGCATTGAAACCATTATGTTTGTCGGCGGTGTATTGCACAACCCTTTTGGAACCATCGGGTTCCATCAACGTATATTCACCCTTAACTTTATCCCCATCACGCGTTTCCCATTGACTTTTGATGTCGTGCGTGTGCAAATCGTGTACGGCATAATCGTAGTGATAATTGGGATGTGCCTGAAAGAAGTGAAATGATGACTTTACTGGAATAATAATTAAGAGAAAACTTACGTGATAATCGACGTGTTCGTGTTCGTCGTGTCCACCACCCAAATGAGTTTCGTATCCGCCAAGACCGATTCCGGCATCGTAGCCACCTAGGTGTTCGTAACTGTCGTCGCCTCCTAGGGCATTAACGGCCACAACGATTGCGACGAGGCTTACCTTAAAACAAAAATTATTTGTTTCTCCCAAAATTGGGTAGAATAATCACTTACAAAACACTTCATGACTGTGTGTGCGAATACGAGAATCGATTAAACCGAACTGATTCTTCCCCGATCATAGTGGAGGTTTTATACTCTTGATATTGTGAAAGGAATTTCTTCTTTTAACAAATTCCTCCAGATATTAACATATGTACGGTGCGCCATGAGACTTTCCCTTACTTCGACGATTGTCGTTCTAACTTCCTCAATCATGTTTGTGTAGCAAAATATTGGTTCATTTTATCTAATGAAACAATTTGCATTCTACTTGATGTTTCAACAGCGAGACCTTCGGAGTCCTTTTTCTCGCACGAATGATCCTTTAATTTGCGTTACAGCGTTACGTAATTTTTTCCCGTTCTTTCGCTCAATTAGGGCAACACGATAATACAATACAGGAAAGTTGCCTTGAACTTGTCAAATTTGCGTAGAAATTAATAACTTTCTTAATGAGAGTTGCATAATGAATGATGCGTGTTTGTAGAAATCGCGTCAAAACATTCAACAAAACGACCCCATAATAAACATTAATAAATAAAACGGTTGAACTATATTTTAATTTAATTTCTTTTTAAACGTGTGAAAGTAACACGGGTATTACGAAATCTATTTCTTTTAACAATAAACTCGTGCACATTACCGCGAGTGTGTGTAAAATTTTTTTACAATTACTCTTACTCTTGCACCAGATTTTCGATAGTTAATGTAGCATTAAGTGCGCGACCTATTAATTTCAAATTTATCATCAGAGATCTTAATTAAAATTTATCGAGCAGAATTTGGGAGCCACCGTGCTTTACATTTTTTATTGGGATTAAGTAACAAACAAAATTTCGAGCAATTATTTTAAGAAAATTTTTATAGCAGCATTTTCTAAAATTTATTACTCATCGCCAATTAGATTTTCTAACGAATTTTCTACAACCCATCATTACGTGATGATAATTATGCAAAATTTGTAGATTACACCTCGCCGCAAATTCCTAGTGTTTTATGTTATATGCGAAGCTGTTGCAATAAAACAAACTGCCAATTAGTTTAAATTTTTGTTTGTTTTTCTCTTTCGAGTTGCGTAGTGCCTTTTTTCTGTGCGGAAATTGCGCGCTCATAATTACGAATATATTCTCGTTGTTTATTAGTTGTTTGTGCATAACACGCATAACAATCGCGATTCTTTCAAAAGCTTGCATTTATTAGGAGTTACTCTACCATAAATAGGAGAAATTGTTCTGATTTTTTTTGAATCTTAATAAATGCACGACGTGCGCGGCCGGTTTAAACTAATTAATTTAACGATTTTTTTTGTTCTGCGCGTGTTTGTTTACATAATTTCCGAAAAATTCAGCTATAAATTCGAAGACGAAACGAGCAACTGTTGCATACGAAAATTTAGTTTAATCAAGATTAATTATAAGAAATCGATTTTTCATAAATAGAAAGAGAAATCGGATTTCCTCAAACGACCTCAAGAATTTAACCATACAAGTTTGTCAAACCAACTTTGTTTACAAACATCGGAATGTTTTTCTTTTAATAATTAATTATGTAAAAATAGGTTTAAAAAATTTCTCTTAAATGACAAATGTTCTTCTACCGGCGTTTTTACGTTTACGACCCGTGTTACAAATTTAGAACAAATGTTTTCAAAATACTCGACTTCCTGCTGTAGTCGAAGTTTCGCCAAATCAAAGCAATTGTGTTAGTAGTCTTTGAGATTATTCGAAAACTGTAAAGCAATCAATCAAGTAGGAAATATTCGATTTTTTTCAGCTTAACTTCAATATTTTTCTTTCCTTCTCCTCCATCTTCTTTCTTTTCTCGAACACTTTCTTTTGCATCTCTTTTTCTTTCTCCCATTCCGTTTCCTCAATTCTTAACTCTGCACATTTGTTTTATGTGTTTCTCCCATTCATCCCCAAACAATCTGCACACCCAATTTTCATCGAATTTTCCTCTTTTCCTGTTCTGTCTGTTATTAATTGCCTATATTTCTTATAGTACTTCCTTTTGTTCTTGCTCTTCTTTCTTGCACTTGTGCGTCTTCCTTTCTTAACCTCTGTATTTCTTCTCTCGCATATTTCCCATCTTTCATAGTATTTTCTTCTTTCTTTTCGTCGTACCTTATTTTTTGTGTCTCCACTTTTTTCAGCATTCATATAGTCTTCCCTGTTTTTTCACCCTTTCTTCTTATCTGAATCATCTCTTTCCTGCTTATATCCTTATTTTTCTAGTTTGTACTTCTTCTAGTATATAAGGTGTCACAAATTATGTCAGTTTATAGGAGACATTAAAATTAACAACTTTTTAGTAAAACCTTTATGTTAAACAGGTAGCTAAGATGGCGTCCCAAAGTTAAAAATTAAATATTTTAATGGCTTTTTACGGTGCTAAAACTATTTAAATGTTATCGAAAATATATTATGGTATGATTTTAAATTTATACATCATTCAAATTTGACAAAAGTTTTGGTCTATCAAAATTCAAAATGGCGGACTCAGTTTTCAAGTATTTTAACCAATTTTGATGAAAATTTACATGTATCATAAACATAATTGTCAAACAGATTTTTAATAACTTTAAAAATAACATTGAAGTCGAAAGAATAAAAAAAACAAGCGTTTTGCGCAGAACTCCGCGTCGTATACTGATGCTAACAAACGTGTAAAAGAGTATCGAAAGTGTTCGGCAATAATACATTTTGTTCGAAAAATATAATAAACGTCTAACAGCGTAAAAACGAGGTACCGCGCGCACGTTCCCTTCAAGACGAGTTGAAAATGAAAATTGCGTTTTAGAAAAAATAGTTCAAACAAAAGTTATGTAGACAATCAAATTTAGAACAACTTTTTTATACACGGTGGTGTTTTTTTTCGAATTCCTGCTCGCCCTTTCAAGTGACAAAGTGGTTTTTTTTATCAAAACGCAGCTAAAATTATTGCGCATAGCGCTCGCTATCAGAAATCAGCTGAATTACACGGTCTTTTTGAAAATTTATCAATAAAAATTAGTAATTTTTGAAGTTCAAGATGAATCAGTAATGCGTTGCCTAAGCAACTATGACATTCCTACGTTTTGACGATCATTAATAAAAGTCATAACAATTCAGGTTTCATTTGAAAATGGTTTATTCGAACGGTGAAACCGGTTTCGTGATTTATTTGCCGTGAACTTTGCTAACAGGCCTACTAAAGGCAACAGCTATACGGACTAATTTTAGCTTCATTTTGATACCAAAACCATTAACCTATGATCCATTTTCGAAAGCACCACTCTGTATAATTAATATTGGCGGAGATATTGTTAAAACAATTTATTTATTTTTATTTATTCGTATGGTAAGTATACTTGTCTCATTAGTGTCACGTGATAGTCATATCTCACTAATTACATGTAATTATTTATCGCATCAAAAAAGTTTGAATAAAAGTTTTAAAAGTTGGAATTAAACATTTCACTAACGGCCCACAATAGTTAAATGTATCTAACTGGTAAGCCGTTATACGAACGCTACCTATTACCCTACGTCGGAACAAAAAGAGGTATTGCGCGCCCACATTCCTTAGACGAATTAAAAATTCTCACCATCGCAAAACGAAAACGAAAATTGCGTTTTAGAAAAAAATTGTTCAAACACAAGTTATAGCAATAGAATTTCCAACAATTTTTCTCTCATAACTTTTTTCTGTACAATTGATATTGTTGGAGATATTGTTACAACAATAAGTGTCAGTTGATTGTTATATCTCACTAATTACGTATCGAATAAAAAAATAGTTTAAACAAAAGTTGTGTATAATTAAATTACAAAAACAACTTTTATTTGAAACATAAATGTGTTAAATGAATATTTTAAAAAATCTAAAATCTGTGTAGGTCAACGGCTTTTTGGCTAAATAGATTATACCCAAAATCTAATCATATCTGCGGTATTGTAAATAACGCTCATGTGCTAAGTTTCATAAAAATCGAACAAAAATATTTTTTTGTTTCATTATAACGTACTAAATCTAATTCGTCCGAAAAGTGAAAAAAGGGGAAGTTAAGATTTTCGGTTTGGAAACCGTCGCATTTATAAAATGTGGAGTAACTAATGTTTATGAAATTTTGCAGGAATGGTCTCTAAGAAACTCTCCTAAATACAAATTAAATTTAGCAATAACTAAATCTATACCTAAATAAGCAACCTTAAATAATAGGAATCACAAAGGCGACCACGATGTATTCGAACAAATTTTCATGAAATTTGAAGTACATTCTTTTTGATGCTCACAAATAAAATAAGCATGATAGACTTCAATTTTTAGCTACGTTTCGGGAAGTTTTTGATTGAGTTTTCTTCATCAGACTTTCATTGAAGTATAATAATAAGAATCATTTCGATTTAATACGAATCGTCATACGCGTAGTTTATATGATTATACTGCAATTGTGTTTTCGTTAACAGGAATTATAAAGGCAACCAATGTAATTTGCACTTATTGTATATATTATTTTAAACATGAGATAAATGTTAAATTTAGCTTACAAAAGAAATTCACCACTCAATTGTTCTTGGCATTACTTACAGACTATTCGTGACAGTTTTTCTCGTATTTTAACGACTATAATTTTTAAATTCGTTCGTTGTTAGTGTAAATATTTTATATTTACTTTGTATTTATAATTTCCAAATCAGTCAATTAATGTTATTAAGTTTGTGATTGTATTAAATGGAGACGATTCTTATTATAACTCAAAGTCTGATGAAGCAAACTCAATCAAAAAAAGTTCCCGAAACGGAGCTGTAAATTAAATCATACTTGTTTTATTTCTAAACCTCATCTTCAATCAAGAATGGATTTATCTACACTAAAAGTTTAATTAATTTTTAAATTTTTTTGATTTTTTGTTGTATAAAACTTTTATTTCAAAATTAGCGCAAAATTGAAAAAAATAAATATCGTTGGAATCCCATGAAAATTTGCTCAAATAGTCTATAAGTACAATTGAATTGTGAAAAGTGAAGTTTTTGTAAGCTACAACTACTACATCGTGGTGGTCTTTGTAATTTCTATTATTTAAGGTTGTTTATTTAGGTATTGATTTAGTTATTGGTAATTTGTTTGCCTACAAAATAAATAAACTTTAAGTTTGTCATTTGAGTTATATTTTGGCTTTCAAAGAGTAAACAAGTCTGAATTGCTCTGGTATCTCTAAAAGTGAAAGTGCAAGTGATAAACATTCATTCATAAAAATAAAATGTTAATACAGTTTAATTCAATAAACATTTACAGTATTACATTTTATCCATAAGGCAAGTAATTATTATTACTTGGTAAGAGGTGTTTAGTTTCAAAAAAATGTTCCCTCTAGGGAACAATCAGTACATATATACAGGGTCAGCCAACCACAAATAATCAAATCTCGCAGTTACAATTGAGTTTACCACAAAATAACTTAATGCAAAACCACCATCTAGTTGACACACAAATGCCGCAATTGCAAATGTATCCTCCACAATTACTGCAAATGACAACAAACACTCCGCAACAACATCCCTTTCAGCCCACACCGCAGATACTTCGAAATGCCACAATGCAGTCAACTAATGTTAAACTCCATACCATACACAAGTCAAACTTGTAGCACTGTCTATACTTCTCAAGAAGAAATAAAAATAGATGAAGACCCCACGCAAGAGAACAACTCAGTGTCCTGGCAAATAGTAAGAGGCACAAAACGGAAAAAGCAACGAAAATGTTACTGAAATAAAAACTAATAACAGATACTCTGTACTTACTAACGAAGATATAAACGTAGATAAGACCATTGAAAATGTTACAAAAGTAAAAGATTGGAAACCACCACCAATTTTTATATACGATGTTATAAATTACCCTAAAATGATAGAACAACTAACAGAAATAATTAACAAAGAAGAATACACCACCAGATCTATGGCAAATAATATTATCAAAATAAACTGCAGTTCTTCAGACATGTATAGGAAACTGGTCAAATACTTGAAAGAAAAAAATGTTAAATATCACTCCTATCAATTAAAAAATGAACGTACCTACAGAGTTGTCATAAAACACCTTCATCACACTGTTGAGCTAAGTGACATACGTGAAGAATTAACTATAAAGGGCCACATATAGTTAGAAACATTATCAATGCGAAACACTATCAAATCAAGGAACCTTTAAATTTGTTCTTTGTAGGCTTGGAACCTGCAAATAACAACAAGGATATATATATATATATATATATATATATATATATATATATATATATATATATAACATAATAACAAAATAGTTGTAATTGAACACCTCAACACAAAGGTCTCAGTATGTACAGAACATCAATCCCAATGCTCATTTTATGCAAACAAACTCTGCATTATGAATTAACTACATCAGCAGTATATTGCTCACCTAGGCACAATATTAAAAAAGAGGATTTTGAAACATATTTCAAAACTCTTGGACAAAAATTTCTAGCAGGTGATGACTTTAATAGCAAAAATACATTATGGGGCTCAAGGCTCTCAACTACCAAAAGAAGAGAACTTGCAAGTTTAATACAGGTAAAAAATGATCTCTCACCAGCTTACATGCATATAACTCCAAATTTAGACCTATCATCAGATCATTCGCCGGTCATAGCAACTATTTCATCATCCTACCCAAAAATGAAGATCCAAAACTTCATAACTACAAAACAAGTTGGGAAAATTTCAGGAATAATAGTTACAAATAATATAAATTTAAAAATACCACTGAGAAATACTAATAAATTAGAAATCGCAACAGAAAATATTATTAAAACACTACAAGAAGCTGTAAAACTATCTACTCCACTACTACTACTCCACTACAAGACCCACTGAAACACACAAACAATATTCCTCTTCAAATCAAACAACTTCTACGACAAAAACGAAAAGCTAGAGCTACTTGGCACCGCACACACAATCCATTAGACAAAAACAAATATAACCAACTAACTAATAATTTAAATCGAAACTTAAACAAGCGAAAGAAGAATCATTTGCAGACTATTTAAATAACCTAAATAGATACGATTATTCAATATGGAAACCAATTAAAAATGCAAGAAAACCTAAAAATATTACATCACCCGTTAGACAAACACTATCAACCTTTGGGCCCTGGGCAAAAAGCAACAAAGAAAAATCTGAACTCTTTGCGATACATTTTTTCAATACCTTTACCCCTCACAGTGATGATCCAGATAATGAATTAGAAGCAAACTTAGAAATACCAATATTAACTGGAACTGACCACTCCAGGTGAAATTAAAAAAGAGATTAAATTCTTAGGACCCAAAAAAGCACCAGGAGCAGATAAAATAACGCCCAAAATGCTAAAAGAACTTCCTCAAAAAGCATTGGTGTTACTAACGTATATATTTAATGGAATGCTAAGACTACAATACTGGCCAAAACAGCTTAAGCTAATTAAACCAGAAAAAGATCTCACAGATGTCAACTCATATCGACCAATAAGCCTCATCTCAGTAATTTCTAAAGTCTTTGAAAAACTAGTACTCCGTCGAATCCACAATGGCCATCACCAATTTGGTTTTCGCAGTGGACACTCGACTATCCAGCAGATCCATAGACCAACAGATAAAATCAATAAGGCATTTGAAGACAAGAGTTACTGTTCTGCAGTATTTCTGGTTGGGCATAGTTAAAAACTACCATAAGATACTTTTGCTAACATTTCAATAGTTTTAGAACCGCCAAAAAGCTCATAAAAATTTTTTTTTGACTGATGTGTCATTTTGGCGGAACTATTTGGTTAACTTAAAAGTTTTACTACAAAAATTTGTTTATTTTAATGTCCTCTATAAACTCTTTAAGCCTGGAACACATATTTTGTGCCACCCTGTATATCCCGGCGTCTCTTTCTCTAGTCTTAACGACCAATTCTAATATTTCTCCTGAATTTTCTCTAGTTCTTCCCATTCCTTACATCCATATAACATCACACTTCTTTGTAGCCTTTCAAAAATTCATCTTCTTTTTTCCAAAGAATGTTTCTCCTACTATTTTGTTTCCTTTCTGTCTCAACTTTTTTATATGCCCCCATTCTTGTTTTCATATCTTATATTATTGTCTACTTTCTCTCATCTTTTTCCTCCAACCACCATTTATTTTCCTTTTCGTCTTCCTTTTCTCTTTTAAATTCTCTTATGTTTGTTTTCTCAAGATTTGCTTCTAATTTTTTACTCCAAATACCTCTTTAGAGTTTTAATTACTCTTCTCATCTCTTCTTCCTTCGTCGCTAATGCCTCCCAAACTTCTCCTACGTGTTTTTTTTTTTACTTTAAATCTCTCTGGTTTTCCTGCTTTAGTCTTTTTCCGTCCGAAATTCGTCCCCACTCTCGTTCTATATATTTTTCCTCTGTTCTATTTCTTTGTGGACTGCGGCTTTTAGTGTATATACATTATCAATGGCGACTTGCCAGTATGGTATAATTTTCTTTTCTGCTATTTCTTTTCTCCAATCATCCTCTTATTATTTCTGCATATATCTTACATTCCACGTTCGTAGGACTCACTTCCCTGTAGTTTATCACCTCTTCCTTAATCCCATCCTTGTGTATTGGGCATATTATTGTTTTTTTTTTTTCATTTTCTTGGCACTTCTTTTTTTTCATGTTCTTTCGTATATTCTTCTTAATTTTCTCTGATTCTTTCCTCCGGTTTATTTCCATTGTTCTCCTTGTGTTTCATCCGTCCCTTCTGCTTTTCTTTTTTTACTTTCTCTATTGCTCTCTCTATTTTTCTCTTTCTATCCCTCCCTCCTCTTGTCTTATTTGTTTTCGTTTGTTGCATTCAACTATTTATGCTAATATATTCTTGTTTTCATCATTTATTCGTTTCCCTCCTCTTTTTGTTTATACATTCCCATGCCTGACTTTTTGTATTTATCCTATTCTTTCCTCAATCAGTTTTGTATATTCTTCTTTCTTTATTTTATATATATAAGTTTGGTTTTATTCTTTCATCTCCTTCTCACATTCCTTATACTACCATTCTTTTCTTTTTCTATTATTTCTCTTTTCTGTTGCCCGATCCACTTTTGTTATTGTTCTCTCTATCTCTTCCTCTACCTTTCCTGCTGTTTCTAGTTCCTCTTCTCTTCTCTCCTTGATGGCAAAAGTCAAGTTAACCCATACCAGTTCTCTTATAATAGGAGAACACCCCTACCAGAAGGCCCCATATGTTTGGAAAAACTAAGAAATAATTAAAATCAAAGCAGGAGACTTAATCCAAGGAGAAGTTACGAACGTTATTCAGAATTTAATTTCAAGTTATGACCTACTTGCTTGTAGCATGTGGTTGAGGTCAAAGGTCAATAGTTTACTAGGCGCATGTTGTGCTACCGCTGACTTCTCGGTCCATACATTTTTTGAGTGTAATTCTCTTGGTAGTAGATGGCAGAAATCCTTCGAGCTCTTTCCGTCAGGATCTTGTTGATTACGAACTTGAGTCATGGATGTATATGTCCGTGTGTGTAGGTTTTCTAGTTTTTTTCACGAGCACATGTAAGACACCCAGTTGTTGTTCATCTTCTGTCTATATGGTGAACTACATACTAGGATGTTGACTAGTTCCGCCTGAAGATTATCTGGTTCACAAATCCTTCGAGTCTCTATACCGTATTTTCAACGACAAATGTATTATCTACGTACCATGTCGTTGCCTTGTTTACGCCGTCTTGAAAACTTTCTATTTAAAATTCCCCATTAGGAGATTGGCAATCACTGAACTCGATGGTCTTCTCTCCCATTACCACCCCATCTACTTGTTTGAGAAATCTCCTTTCCAAACGCAGTAACTTTCGGTGTGACAGACTTCGAAAAGCTTGGTGATGTCATTGGGAAGATTTTAGTAACGAATCGAGACATTTCTTCAGTGGTACTTTAATTAACATTGATACAACATCAAAGTTTACAGGGATGTTTTGGAATTCGATGTTGATGTCCTAAATTTTGCGCACAAAGTCTGCTGAGTTATTAACGTAGCTGTTTGTCTTTCCTATATCGAAAGGGGGAAATAAGTGTAGAGAGAATGCGAGGGGAATTGGTGAGAAAGGTAGAGGAGTGTGTAAGTTTTTGGATGCGTGCAAAGATGATGAAGAAAGTGGTTTTTATTATATAAGGAGAGAATACAGTGGGATTATAAGACAAGCGGAGGAAACCGGAGAACGAGGAGTGGAGGTAATTGAAATGATAAGAATGAGGATGCAAGAGGAAAAGAGTTGGAACGAAGAGGTCTATAAAGCTGTTATATATGAAAAGGCATTGGGTAGACAAGGTGTGTGTGCGAGTGTATGGAGTAAATAGGACAATTGATAAAGCCTTGGAGTATCACGGTAGAGAACGTGGTATTAAATGTGTGGGTATTCAAATGAAAAAACAGAAGAAAGAAGTAGGATAAGTGAGGAAGAACAAATGAGTTTGACAAGAGGAACTAGAATGGGAAAAGAATTGGTAGAAGGAACCGGAAACTCAGACAATGGGAAAGCTCCGGGTCCCGACGCACTAACTGCGGAAATCCATCGGTTAATACGTGTAGTATTAAGGAAAACCTACTGAGATACTTTAACGAGTGTTTTGGAGGCGGTTTCTTTCCAAAAGTATGGAAGAACGGTAGACTGGCACTGATTCATCACTTTCACTATCATCGCATCATCACAATTAAAACCACATTATGTGAAAGTAATTGTACAATAAATTATAAAAACGTTATGGAGATACCCAATGCATTTAACCCTGTCTTAATATCATCAGAGATGCGTGCGCACTTTTGAGTTGTTTGATAATAGTTTGAACTTAACTTTTTCAAAACTACTATTTTACTTTTCTTCTTGAGAATGTAGAAGACGTGATAGAACGTTTCTACAACGAAATGAAGCACAAATCCTTCAAGTTCGTTCCATCAAGGTCTTGACGATTCTGAACTTAGGTGGTTGTTCAATAAGGCATCCGTGTTTTTGTGCGTGTTTTAAGTACACTGAACGGCCTCTCTTGTTTTCGCGTTTTTTAACAACAGATCTAAGGCAGCCAGTTATTGTTCACGTTCTGTCTTTATTGTGAACTAAGATGTTGACTATTCAGGTGTCGAAGAAACTGTTTAAGCATCTCTATACCGTGTTTCCAAAGGTATCATCTACGTACATGGTGCCTCTGGCTTGTAATCCGATTTTTTTTCAAAATTCTCCATGCAGAAATTGGCTGTCACTATACTCAGTGGACTTCCAATTGCTACCCTATCCACTTGTTCGAAGAACTTTCTTTTTCAAATGAAGTAGCTTCTGGAGAGACAGACTTTGAAAAGGTTGCCGATGTCAGTTGAGAAGATTTTAGTCACGACATCGAGACATTCCTTCAGTGGTGCCATGGTAAATAGGGAAACCACATCAAATTTACAAAGATGTCTTGGGGTCCGATGTTAATGTCCCGAAATTTACGCACGAAGTCTGCTGAGTCTTTAACGTAGCTGTTAGTCTTGATGAGGAAGAATATTGTTGCATATCCCGAAACGTCAACACCGTACCAGTATTGCCTATGCAGACAACAATGATCAAATCTGCTCAAGCAAACAGGGATCTACGCCAGAACTGAAAAAGCCTTTCTTCGGAATCGAATCCACGACCCTCGCCAGGTTCACACAACACGATCGGAACATTCTACCATGTGAGGAACGAGCTCGATCGTATAAAATCACACGTTCGAAAATATAAGAAGTTCCGTGCGAGTCAAGCACCAAAGGTCTCAAACTTTGACCATAGTCGACTCGTAGTCGATCTAACAGACAAAGTGCTCACAGAGAACGAGACGAAAGTCAAAGAAGGCAATTTTGAAGTTACTTTGCAACGAGGATCATCTCAAGCACGGAAGCAGCAATAAAACACCTACCGGACGATGACGCAGAAGCGATAAGAAAGGCAAAACCTTCAAAAACCAACTTGTCGAGAAATGAAACATCAGCATTAAGTGGTTTTCTAAAAACAAAAGGTTACAAACGGAAAATAATTGAACTCCTAGATCCGACAAGCTACAGGCCCCTGAAGAAAGATCAAAACAACTGGCTTTCTTAGATGTGCCGGTGAAAAAAACGAGGAAGCAAGCTAACCACTTAGTGTATAGAAAACCTACACGCACTGACACGTATCTGCATGCCTTATGGAACCACCACCCAGGCCAAAAGTTTGGAATGATCAAGACTCTGACGGAACGAGCTCGAAGGATTTGTTATCCAGAGGCGGAACTCGAAGACCTGAGGCTAACTAGTACACTACGAAGAAGATCGAAAGATCAATGATGTTCAAAAGATTGAGAGTACCCGAATCCGACAATCGACCCATTACCGCCCACGCATATCTTCCATTCATAACTAAAGTCACAGACTGAATTCTAAAATGACACGACATCAAAACTATCATCAAACCATCAGATCAACAAAATACAAAGGAGACCCTCTCTCTGAAGCCGGAGTTTACCGAATACGTTGTTTTTGTAGGAAGGTATATGTAGGAACCACAAGAGATCGTTCGGCACAATGTTCAAAGAACATCAAGCAAAACTGCCGTCTGAGACACACTGAGAAGTCAGCGGTAGCAGAACAATCGCTTAGCAATGGGAAACAAGATACTCTTCGAGAGCTCTAAATTGCCATCAAAGGTTAACGCTTATCACAACAGATTAGTTAGAGAAGCCATCGAGATCCTCAAACACCCAGAAAACTTCCGCATTTGACCGGTGCGATCAACCCCAGACCCCTAAGAACCAATACAAATACAAGCTCAGAAGTAGAAATCATCAGTCTACATCCAACATTGGAAATGGACTCTGAAGAAGCCAAATACTCGTGTTAGAGAAACGTTAATGTTAATCAATGACGGCCTTTACATCCGAATCTAAACGGCACTAGTTCACCAACAGGCCATAAAGCCTAAACCAATTCATTTTAAAAAACGTTCCTTTGATAATTTTCTCTGTAGTCGATTGTAACCTTTGTCAGAATTTTCCCTTTTAAAATAGTCGATAGTCTTTTTTACGCATATTTAAATTGCGTTGAATTTCTGTCACACGTAAATATTGTTCTTTTTCGTTTGGTGTGTGCGTACATTTGCTCAGTTTTCTTATCTTGCAGCGTTGCAAGATGCAGTCAGTTCGTTGGTTTTACTTTGAGATAAAATTGCTGCTCTATCATTATATTTTCCGGAATGTAGTTCAAAGGTTTTCATCGTCTAAAACTTTTAGTATAGGTACGTGCAGTAGTCGTCATAAGAAAAGTACTTTACCGTTTTTCAAGCAGTCGATATTCGTCTTTCGCTTAATTTAATTGCGTGCATAATGCACGTATGGTAACGGGGGTTAAGTAAATTTTGAGTTTGAAGTTAGTTGGGGGTGTTATTCCTCGTTTTGCAAGTATGAGGATAATAGAATATCTTCATACCGAAGTATGTAATCTTTTGAAGTTCGTACCCAGTTTTCGCGATAATGCGGTTTGAAAATTCCCGTACCACAAATATAATTGCCTACTTAGTGTAGCGTTTATCAAAAAGAATTTATTATATCGCCATGCCAGTTTTTGGCGTCTATTAAAAAGAATTATACAGTGACCGGCAAAAAGTTTGCAACAAATGCGAAAAATTTTTGTAATTGAGATATCCGAAAATTTCTTTTGGCAAATGAATTCACCATATCGAGTGACAAAAAAAAGCACTTTGACAAATGTCATGTGACCACTGTAATGGCGGCAAATTAAAAAATATTCCTTAAATATGTAAAAAGTGAGGTTAGATGACAAGATATTGAAAAATGCCTAAGAGAAAAGTTGTTCAGAATTAGATTGTACGTCTATGTACAAATTTTCAAAAGAAAATAACGACTTTTCAAAATATCAGTTTTCCGGCATTTTTCCGGAAATTTTTGTATGAGCTTATTATCCAGGCAATATTATAAAAAATTGTTTAAATTGGGTTTAGAATGGAAGAATTCATCATTTTAGGACTTATAATTCTAAATTTGTAATTTCAACCTTTTGTTTTCTGTAGGCCATTGCAACAAAGTCCGTCCTAAAAAAACAATGTTTCTTGTTTTTTACCGTCCATTGGTAGACTAATAAATAAAAATTACTGGATTGTGAAATTTTTTTTTAAAATTTGCACATAGACGTATAATCTAATTCTGAACAACTTTTCTCTTAGGCATTTTTCAATATGTTGTCATTTAACCTCACTTTTTACAGATTTAAGGGATATTTTTTAAATTTGCCGCCATGACAGTGGTCACATGACAGTTGTCAACGTCCTTTTTTTGTCATTCAATATGCTGAATTCATTTGCCAAATGAAATTTTCGGATATCTCAATTACAAAAAATTTTCCCATTTGTTGCAAACTCTTTGCCGGTCACTGTATGAATATGACTTTTCCACTTCGTTCTAACGCCTCTCGTTCTGTAGTTCCGATTCCGTCGTTGTCTGTACAACACAACAACCTCTGGTTCATTTCTGCTAAAAGGGCTTTGAAACTCTGGACGTAAAATCATAAACTAAGTGTTTACGTAGTTATGTTCATATTATCAACTTACGGTGTATTTTTTTTTAATACATTGATTAAACTTTTGGGTGTAGATTTAATTATTTAATACAAGACGCGCAAGGTCAGGATTTATTACGTGTGATTTGTTTTGTTTTAAATTGTACGAGCGTAACGCAGTTATCATTTATTTAGATAACTTGATTTATTAATGAATATTACACATCACGTGGTCAATTAAATTTTGTTTAACTGTCAACCACTTATATAAAGTTATTTCTGATAGCAATAGGATGACGTCACGAAACAGTTACTACTTTTCTTTTCTACTACCTGCACTTATTTATATGGAAAATCACCTTTTTTCTTGTCAAACCGACAAAAATTATCAGCATCATTTGGGTAAAAAAAATCTATACACATAAAATCGTGGCCCGGTTTGTCTGTCTGTCTGTATGTTCGGCTGAACCGATTTCGGAGATTGATACGTCAAATTGTTCAGGAGGTCCAGGCGCTGATCTTAGGCGGGGTCACAAGTTGGCCTGACTTTTGACCTCTGACCTGGAGCGGTGACCTCACGTGTTTAATTTCAGATTTGTCTAGATTAGGCCCATTTTCAAATGGGTTTGGTTACTAGTAACTTATAAAACTATATACTCGACAACTGACAACTGCAAGAAAGAATATTGCAGCATCATGAAATTTTACCAACTTAACATAAGTAAAGTAACTTTAATTTACATTATGATAACAGAAAATTCACAATGTTATATTGGCTGTAATGAATTACTAAGTTTGACGTCATCCTATTCTTAATAGTTTACTTTGTTTATCTGATAAGTTTTTTTTTGTTTTTATGCTGCTTTAAATGCAATAAATCTTGTTAAATTTTCTTTGTAACGAGTCTTTTTGATTTATATTGTTTGTGCGTGTTGTGTTAACTTTTGTGACAGTACTTTCTTAAGGTAACTTAGAAAGTATCCTCCTGGATAGGTTTTCGGTGAACAAGGGCTGGAGGTTATTTAACTTCGTGACCTTGTTTGGCGTTCTCTCGACTTTATCGATTGTTATTGACGATTTTGCAATTATTTACTTATCATTTCACGAAGGCAAATCATATCGCAAACCACCCCCCTCCCACTGAGCTACGATGCAACTCCTATTTATGTTACGTTTTTAATTCAAAATTGTCGTTAACTTTCTTTTTGCATGTAACTTGTTCCTTATGACCGAAAAAAATTCTACACAACTTGTTCAGTTTCATTTTTTCCCCCTTATCCAGCAAATGAGGTCAAAGTTCAATTATTCCAAAGTGGTTTCGTTTGTAACCGAAAAAATGTAACGATAAAGGTAGTTTCGCTGACGTTGTTGTTGGTGGTTTGTAGTTGAGGTGAAAGGTCAACTTCTCACACATACCATCATTTTAAAAAAATTGTAATAGTTTTTAATTGTTTTTTTTTAAATTCAGTGATACATCGTGATATTCAATTTTTGTGCAATAACTGTAAAAGTAATGAGTCGAATTGCACAATTCACTGGCGCTATAGTTTCGAGCAATGCATAAAAGTGAATGCAAATTGCGCGACATACTTGCTATTTAAAAAAAAATGAAGAAATCGTCTCGTTTTTCGAAAACAATCAGACAAAAATCTTTAAGTCTGTAACGAACACGTACTTATCGGTTTTAAGTGTGTAATGGCGGAAATACTTTCGTATGACATAATTGAACTTATTTATGCTTGAATGCAAACGTGTAGGTTGGTAATTAAATTTTCCATTTTCCTATACAAGACATTATTTTTAGGCTTTTAAATCCGATTTTATCTGCTCTAATAATTTTAATATTCTAATACCGTTTCCTATTATGTTTCAGAGCGCCTTGGAGAATTACACCTTCCTTCCATTTAGTGTATTTCTCGCCATTTTTTGGATATTCACGTATAAAAAAGTACCAGAGACCAAAAATAAGACTTTCGAGGAAATTTTAGCAATATTCCGACACGGAAACGGAAGGTACGTAAACGTTTCGTTTTTTTCAAATTATCTTCGAAAAATCGAATGTCAAATTTGTCTGTTTTTTAAGAACTAGCTTACGGGATAGCCGATTGTATGGGTGAGTGTCATAACCAGCATGTCGATATTTGGCGCATGTTTTTTTTTTTAATTTTTTTTTAAATGTCGAATCTGGTCGCAGTTATTATTTTTTTTTGATATCGAAGTATTCTATTGCACGATCCATCTTCCAACCAGACTCATCTTCTGTAGCTACTTTTTTTTTGTTGAGTTTATCAATTTTCACGATTGGCATTTTATGCGAATTTTGAAAATTGTATTTTCTTCCTCTTTATCAGGTTTACGTGGCAGTTACTATCACAATAATCTGTTAAGAGTGAAGAAATTAAAAATACTTGATTTAAATTCGGAATCTGTCGCTCGGCACGCGTTTTCCGGGCCGGGTCCGGATCTCGAGTAATTCGCGCGAGCCTTCCGTTGTTTAGTGCATGATTTTCAACACGCAATCAATTCATCGTAAGAGGCATCGCGATGCCTCATACGGTGACACCGCGTGTTTTGCTGACCGTTGCTTCAAGACAGTCTTCGGGCCAGCCTTGCGCGTTACGTTAACAAGTGTTTACCATCGGCGTGCCGCAGAGGCCGTACCGAAGCGCGGCCCTCGTTGGATCGGGCCCGAGCCCCCGCGCCGCTCAGCGCTCTGTCCTGGACCTGGCCGGATTCGCAGCCCTAACGGTGGGTTTTAAATTTTTTTTCTCCAGGTACCATTTCCATCCAAAATCACTATCGTAGTATATCCACTTTCAACGTGATTCCTTTAATCTGTTTTTTTGGGGAAAAGCTTTCGATAATTCTATTAGAAAACAGTAATGCGGTAACGTTTTTTTTTTCGTTTTAGTTCTTACGACGGCACGAATGTTTATCGACAAGTTGAATGTCTAGATGGGGAAAAAGAGAATACAAAATTTAAGTTGGAAGTGGTTGTACCATTTTACATTATTTTTATATTATCAAATCTCTTCAAGCATATAGAATAAATGTACAATAATGACAATAAAATAGAATTAAGCGCGTTTAGTCGGGTTATATTTGTGAAAAAAAAATGTCTTTGTAGGAGTATGCTTAATTGTGTGAACGCGCTCGAACATCTTCCAGGCACGGAGCCAACTGTTGGCGAAGAAAAACTCAACAAGATTCATGTAAGAAATTATGAACTACCGTTGTAGCATGACTTGCACAATACTTTCTTTCGATTACTTAGCCCAATCTCCAAATTTTGATCTCATTTTTTTTTACTTTGTCATGAAATGAATGGTTGTTATTACAGTGTTATTATTATGTAATGTAATATTTCGTATTTTTTTATGACAAACGTGCATTTTGTAGTTGAATTCATTAAATTGTATTATTCTTAATTTTTTCTTTTTATTTGATATATTTGCGAATTGTATTGTTCTTCGGAAGCTTATTAAGTAATTTTGATGCATTCTGAAGTACCTTTTACTTTTCTTTTTTTGTTATTATGTATAGGTATCTACAGCGTGTTTTTCAACTACGCCGTTTTTCTAAATTTTCACTTCACCAAATTGCGTGCACAATATCCCAAGCGGAATGAGGACGTTAATTACAGTCGATAAAACTTGAATTGCGTGACATTGAAACGATTACATCACGCTACATTTCCTAATCATTTGTACAGCACAACAGAAATCATTAGTGCAAATAACTATTAATATTCAACACAGATGTTATCTGATGATGTTTGTTACTATAGTACGCGAAACGTTGACGGTATCACGGTAGACGTCTTTATTTTTAAAAGTATTTTTTGTTTTTTATTATTTAATTTATTTTATTTTCTTTAAAAAAAAATAATTGGGTTTCCATTTGGGTAAACATTTATTTTCTAACATCCCCACCATTTTCCTTTCAGAGATAAAGCAAAAAACTATACTCTATCTGTCGTTAATATAAGAAAACGGGTTTTAAGAATCAAGACGACAATTACTCCCTCCCCGTGGCCATTTTAGAAACTCGAAAATATTTTCTCTTGGCTACTTTTATCATATAATTTTTTACCGCAAGTCGATATGATGACTGGTTTCTGAGATGTAGTCTCTTACCTCGGTTATTTGTCCACCCTGTACATAATTTTTAATTCTTAATTAACACAGATTTTATCAAGTTGTTTTTGATGATGTTTGTTACTACAGTGGGCGAAACGTTGACGGTTTAAAAGCAGAAGTCCTTATTTTAATTCCTTAATTAAAACTTTTTAATTTTTTTAATTTTATAATTTTAATTTTAATTAATAGACATTTTATCAAGTTGTTTCTGGTGATGTTTGTTACTGTAGTGGACCAAACGTGGACCATTTATAAGCAGAGGTCGTTATTTTATTCCTTATTTTTAAATAATAGTACATAATTTTAATTCTTAATTAACACGGATTTTATTAAGTTTCTGATAATGTTCGTTACTATAGTGTGCGAAACGTTGACGGTTTAAAACAGAAGTCGTTAAAAAATGTCATTACGCACATAATTTTAATTCTTAATCAACACAAATTTCTACTGACTTTTGTTACTATAATGGGCGAAACGTTGACGGTTTAAAAGCAAAAGCCATTATTTAATTTAATTTTAATTTACCCCCTTAAACAAAAATTAACTGAGTTTTCATTATGTACAATATTTTAATTCTTAATTAACATAGATTTTTTCAAGTTGTTTCTGATGATATTTGTGACTACAGTGGGCGAATAACTATTGAAAAGCAGAAATTTTATTTCAATTTCTTAAATAAAAATAATTAAAATTTCTATGATGTACCGGGTGACCCAATAAGACTGTTCCTCGGCCATATCTCGGGAACCGTTCGTCGTATGACTTTGGTGTAAAAAAAATATTAGGTAAATCGGCCATGAAGAATCGCAGGAAAATATTTTTAAGTTTTAAAAATGACCACCAGAGGGCGTAACTGCCATTTTAAATTTTTAAATGGTTCCAAAATAGATAGTCTAACATATTCGAATTCGGATATAGTATACCTATTTAGGTTTTAGGTTACTTATTCTCATTTCCCCAATATTTGAGGTTAGGAACGAGATTTTGAAAAATGGTTTTTACTGGCTTATTTGGATGTTATTTGGCTACTTTATCCCAAAGAAAAAATCATATTCTATTTGATTTTTTGATTTTTTTAATTTGTGATTCAACTAAATTACTATATTTTGGTTGATTCTTATTGCTTAGGGAATGCTCTTTTTAACGATACCAAATTTGTTCAAATCGGTCAAACCGTTAAGAAGTTAAAGCAAAAACAATTGAATAATAAATTTTTAATAAAAAAATTTTTTTTTTATTATTAAATTTATAGAAAATGCAATTTAAAAATTTAAGATGGCAGTTACGCCCTCCTGTGGTCATTTTTAAAACTTGAAAATATTTTCCTGCGATTCTTCATGGCCGATTTACCTAATATTTTTTACGTCAAAGTCATACAAAGAACGGTTCCTGAGATATGGCCGAGGAACAGTCTTATTGGGTCACCCGGTACATAATATTAATTCCGAATTAACACAGTTTTATCAAGTTGTTTCGATAATGTTTGACACTATAGTGGGAGAAACGTTGACACTTTGAAAGCATAAGTGTTTATTTTAGTCCCTAAATAAAAAAAACTAGAATTTCTATTATGTACAGGGTTATTCATTATATTTTGACTCCCAACTTGATCTCTAGGAAAAATAGGTTATAAATTCAAATATCTTAAAAGTGGCTGAATCAAATGCCAACAAATTATATATATTTGAAATAAGAACAAAGAGATATTTCTTTGAGATATAATAATATACAGGGTGTTCCATTTAAAAAATATAACTCAAATAATTTTACAGTGTTGTGAACTCGATTTTTTAATTTCCTCTATTACCAAAAGATACTACTTGAAAAAACCTAAAACTTTTGTATTTAAAGTTTATTTCTATAACTAATAATAAGGGCTGTAGGTGGGAGTCAAATATAATGAATAACCCTGTACATAATTTTAATTCATAATTGCCACAGATTTGATCAAGTTTCTGATGATGTTTGTTACTATGGTAGGTGAGACGTTGATGGTTTAAAAATAGAAGCTCTTTATTTTAATTTCTTAATTGAAAATTTTCAGAAATCGGGTTTAAAAATTTAAGGTGGCGATTACGTCCTCTGATGACGATTTTAGAAACTCAAAATAATTTCCTGCATTTTCTTTTGGCTACTTTTATCATATATTTTTTACCGCAAATCGAGAGGAAGAGCGGTTTTGAGATACAGCCGCTTACTTCGCATATTTGCGCACCCTGTACATAATTTTAATTCTTAATTAACACAGATTTTATTAAAATTATTAAAAATGATCCATTATGTAGATAATTTTGATTATTAATTAATTGGCGGTTTAAAAGTAGAAGTTTTTATTTTAATTCTTTAATTAATAATTATTTGAATTTCCATAACGTTGGTACATAATTTTAATTCGTTAAATACAAATTAATTGAGTTTCCATTATGTACATAATTTTAATTAATAGTCAACATAGATTTTGTCAAGTTCTTTCTGAGTATGTATGTTGCTATAGTAGGCGAAACGTTGCCGGTTTAAACACAGAAGCCCTTATTTTAATTTCTTAATTAAATATTTTCAGAAAACGGGTTATAAAATTCAAGATGACGATTACGGCCCTTGATAACCATTTTGAAACATTTTCTCTTGGCTGCTTTTATCATATATTTTTTACCGCAAATTGATAGGATGGGCGGTTTTTGAGATTAAGTTGTTACTGATGATGTTTGTTTCTACAGTGGCGAAACGTTGACGATTTAAAAGTAGAGTCTATATTTTAATTCCCCATAATTTTTTTATGTACGTAAATTTAATTACTTAAACAAAAATTAATTGTATTTCCGTTATAAACATAAATTTGATTCTTAATTAACACAGATATTACCAAGTTGTTACTGGTGATGTAGCTACACTGGGCGAAACGTTGATGGTTTAAAATCATAAGTTTTTGTTTTAATTTCTTAATTAAATATTAATTAAACATAATTTTAATTGGACAGATTTTATTAGGATATATTATGATAATTGAAAAGCAGAAGTTTTTTTTAATTTCTTAATTAACGCTTTCAATTTTATTATGTAGATAATTTTAATTCTTTAAACAAAAATTAATCCAGTTTCCATTATATTCATAATTTTAATGCTTAATTAACACAGATTTTATCTGGTTGTTTTTGATGATGTTTGTTACTACAGTGGGCGAAAGACGGTTTAGAAACACAAGCCTTTATTTTAATTTCTTAAAAAAAAATAATTTGAATTTCTATTATGTACATAATTTTAATTTCTTAAACACAAATTAATTGAGTTTCCGTTATGTACATAATTTGAATTTATAATTAACATAGATTGTATCAAGTTGTTTATGATGATGATTGTTACTATAGTGGGAAAAACGTTGAGAGTAACAGGAAAAGTCCCTAATGAAAAATGCTTTAAATTTCGATTACGTACACAAGTGTAATTGCTTCAATAAAAATTGTTTCGATTTCTATTATATAAATAATTTTAACTCTTAAACAAAATAAAATGGATTTTAATTCTTAACATGAAAGTTATGTCATTAAATTTTTAATTATCACTAGAATCACCGTGAACCATCTTTGTTTGTAGAAAAGTAAAACTTTAGTGTTACATTCAATACAAAATTAAATGACCTGTGTTTAAGGAATTAAAATTGTGTACATAATAGACATTCATTTTAATTTATGAATTAAAATTATATACCCATATTACGGACGTTTTTATCTTTTTTATTTTAAGAATTAAAATTATGTTCACAATATTTGTTTGTAGAAAAGTAAAATTCTAGTGATAAATTCAATGCAGATTTAATTGATGTATATTTAAGGAATTAAAATCGTATAGATAACAGAAATTCATTTTAGTTTATGAGTTAAAATTATATTCCTTAGGGAATAATTTTTATTTGAGAATTGTAGTGATAAAATCAATGCAGAATTAATTTATCTATGTTTAAGGAATTTACGTTGTGTACACATTGTAGTTTATGAATTAAAATTATTTAATTTACGGAAATTTTTATCATTTTTATTTGGGGAATTAAAATGATGTACATTGAATTTGTTTGTGGAAAAAGAAACACTTTAGTGATAAATTTAATGCAGATTTAAGTTTTATTTTGTGGTATTTTCCTTGTTTCGTTTTTTAAATTTATCGATGTATTTTCCTTTAGTAACTTTTTCTTTTTGTTGTGTGGTTTATTCTTTTTTAAATTTTGTTTTTTATTAGTTGTTAAGACAAAACATTTCGTTTTGTTGGGAAATATACAACTGTAAAGAGAAAGAAATAAGTAAAAATGTTATCGATTATAACAAAAATAACGATGACACGATTCCAGAAATAAATTTGAAACGAAAAAATTTTGATGAGAAATACATGATAAAACCAAACTACAGAAAAGAGAAGATGGGAGTCTAACAACTTTAAAAATAAAAAAGAAACAACATAAAAATATAATAATAAATAATAAAGTAAACCAAAAGAAAGAAAACAGAAAAAAGAGTCTATAAATACGTAACACTAAAAATAAAGAAAAAAACAAAACAAAAGAAAAGATTTGGATTTTTGTTAGCGACAGTTGTTTTTTCTTTTCTTATTTTTTTGTTTGTGTTTTAGTACAATTTTGTAGTTACTCAATTTTCTTTTAATTTAGTTCTGGATTCGCCCTATGGAATTTTTGGTTTATTCATTTATTATTTATTTTTTTCTTTCTTCTTATTCTAAAACAACAATATATGGTTTTGTTTCTTCATAGTTTTTTCTTTTTGTTTTGATAATCTACTCCTCTTCTTCTCATATTTTCTTATTGTTATGTATTTTTCTTTTATCTTCTTATTTTTATTTTTGGATTCGTCTCATCTTTATTTATTTAATACTGATGTTTTTTCTTTATTATTTTCGTCTATTACATCGAAGCAACAATTTCGGTTATTTTACTTTAGCTGGGATTTTTCTACACGCTGTATATTGGTTATTCATAGTTATTTCTTTTTTTATGATGTTCATCTCTGATTTTCTTTATTTAATCGCTTTTCTACCGATCAGTTCTTTTCATATGGTTTTCTTTTAAATTTTTTTTAATGTTATTCTTATCGTGTTTTTTATTCGTTTTAATTGTTCTTTGTTTTTTTTTAAGTTATTTCTCTCTGCACACTTGTTTTTTATTTGTTTCGATTATTTTTAACGATAATTTTGTATCCTTATACCGTCTGACTTTTTACTCATCTTATTCTTCCTGTTAATAATTTTTTTTTTTTTTTTTGATCGTCTCATGGTTATTTCTGTGTTATTGTGTTTTTCTTTAATAACTGTTTCGGTTATATTGATTTTTTGTTTACTTTTGATTGTTCTTTTTTTCTTTTAGGCTCTTATTCTCTACTTTGTTTTGATATATTTCTCTGTTTTTCTATTATGTCGTTTTTCCGGCGATAACAATTTCTGCCCAGTCTTATTTTTCTTTATGCGTTTCTTAATTTTTTTTTTCTTTTATTGTTAATTTTTATTTGTTTGCATTATTATTCTTATCAATATTTTTATGTTCTATATTTTGTTTTTTTATTTTACTTTCAAGTTTATATTTCAATGTTGCTTATTTCTCGACATCTTCATGTTCTTTTTGTACATATTTAACGATATTCTTTATATTTTACGATGATAATCTCCATTTTTTTAAATTTATTTTCTTTTGATAATTTTCGTTCATTTTGTGTTCTTTATTTGTTTCTTCTTTTAATTGTCTTTCCAGTTAATCTTTCAGTTACTTGTTGGCTTTATTCTATTTATATTTTTGTTACAATTTCTTTCTCTTTCTTCTTTGTGCTATTTTGTGTGTTTTATTTATTTTCTAGTTTTCATCAAAGTATGTGCTTTGTTCTCTTCTCTACTCATTTCCTTTTTTTCAGCATACTTAATTTTTTGTCTTTCATATTTTTCTTCTTATTCTTTTTGTTGTTCTCCCGCTTTTACGCATCTTCTGTGCACACTGGATTTGTCTTATCGGTATTGAGTTTTCCGTCATTATTTTTTGTTATATTTGTTTTTCTCTTAATGGCATTCTTTGTTTTCTTTTTTCAGTGCCTACACTCTAGTTTTATTATTGATAGTTTTTTTGAGATTTTTTTTATTCTTGTCGGTATTTTTGTGTTCTTTACGATAATAGTCCTTTCCTTGCTTTATTGCTATTCTATTGTTGTTTTCTCTTTATTAAAGTCTACCTTATATTGTATATCGTTTAAACGCTAAACGCAGTTATGCTCGATGCTGACGTTAAATATCTGTACCAATTTTTCATTGATTAATTTAAAGTTTTATATAATTTCCGGTTCTACCGGACAACGACGTCAACTTTCGATTATTAAATGGGATATCCTGTATTTTATTGCATTTTAAAATTATTATCATCGATATAAATATATATTGACAAAAAAAGAATGACATTTTTTTCAAACGTTTATTTTTTAGGTCCTTTGAAAAATAGATATATTAATATATTATAGTAAATTAACGAAACAAAATAGCTATTAAGCACGCACGAACATGAATAGCCGTATTTACACGAAGACAAATAAAATTTTTAAATTTTTGGGAATTTTATAGTAATTAATGACATTTGCAAAATGTTTGTAACCTTGGTTACATAAAGTTGATTTTAATTATTTTTGATTGACCAACATCAATACACTAAATTTTACTGTGAACTTTTAAGTCCGCACGAGTATGATTTTGAAAAATAGTGTATTAATAGACTATAGTAAAATTCACGAAGCAAAATAGTTATCATGTTTTGAACGCGAAGTGTACACGTGATTAGTCATATTTACTGAAAGAAAAGTAGAATTTTAAATCTAGGGAATTTTATATAATTGGTGACATGTTTTCAATTATTTTTTGACGTAAGTATAACAAAGGACCAACATCAATTCACTAAATAGTACTGTGAACTTTTAAGTCCACACAGCTTGTTTTCAAAAATAGTATATTAATAAACTAATTTTAAATTTAGGAAATTTTATAGTAATTGGTGACATTGCTTATGACATTGGGTACAGACAGCTGATTTTAATTATTTTTGGTTTACCAATATCAGTAGACTAAATTTTACTGTGAATATGATTTTGTAAAAATAGTATAATGTACTACAGTAAAATCACGAAGCAAAATAGTTAATACGTTTTCAACAAGCAGTATGCACGTGAATAACAGTAAAAAAATTTAATCTAAGGAATTTTATATAATTGGTGACATTTACAAAATAATTGTGACCTTTGTTACCGAAAGCTGTTTTAATTATTTTTTGATCTAGTAAAATTTACAAAGCAAAATAGCTATCACGTTTTCAGCACGCAGTGTGCACGTGAATAGGCGTATTTTTAAGAAGAAAAGTAAAATTTTTAAATTTCATAAACTGGTGAGTCTAACCAATTTTTTGGGCTGTAGGGTGGTGAATGACTTCCCGTAGTCTCTCGATCAACTTATGAAACATTATTTTTTAACGTTTTATGATCTGGTTAGGTTATCAGAAAAAACAAAATATGGATTTTTTGAGGATTTTTGTGACAATTAATGAGTTAGGTTAGGTTAGTTTAACTTATCAGGGAAGCCTATTATTATGATTATAGAATGATCGGAAAGTTGTTTTACTACAAGAGTGAATATAAATGTTGAGACATGATCTACGCATGCGCAAACATAGTCCTCACTGTTAGGTAGCTCGGTTACACGCTTTCTGCGCTACATGCTCAGAAGTGTGTTCGGGGAGGGTTACTGTATTTAGCACTACAAAGCTCCACGAACAGTGTTACACTAAGGTCAAGATCGGAAGACACCAAACTGCGCGAAAAACGTGACGTCAGAGTGTAAAGTCCATCTTAAAAATATACATTTATAATAAAATAAAACTTTAGGCCATGTTCTTCGTGTTTGCTGTCAGAGAACAGAGAAAAGCTGTTTTTTTTTAAATAACTGATAAACAAATTTGGTACGTCGCATAAAAGAGGTTATAAACTACAGAATCATCTGGAAACTTTTGTTTTTGGGTCGCGTAGTAGCAATTGTAATTACTATGTCATTTTCTAATCATTACTGCATTTTTATCTAGTTAAAAAATGCTTCACATCTCTAGCGAAAGCGTAGTGCTTAAAGCGAGCGCCTAGAACAGTGCTATAGCGCTGAAAGCGAGCTCCTCGAACGCACCCTTGACTTTTTAATGTCGACTGTCAAAGAATACTATGTCATATTGTGTTTTTTTCTAAAATATTAGTGGTTTAGATTGCCAAATTAATTGTCAATTCAAAAACACTAACAAAGATTCAATTTCTTTGTTTTTCAAAGCCACATAAAGTGATTACACCATTTGTCGGCAAATTAGTGGTTACTAATCGGAAGTGTTGCGCCACTAGATGTCGCGCCAAACTTATCTGTCGAACGACTGACGTCCTCATAACTCTTGTGATATAAACCCTAAAAAATAATAAGTTTATTGATTTTTAGTCTATTTCAATTAGTTGCCAATCCGTTTGAACCGCAGTTGTTCAGAAGTACGTACAGTTACTGCTCTAGAAGCCATCATACTTATCCGATAGTGTCAGGTATGATAAGGTCAACTTATTTAACGCACCGACTCAAAAATCTGTAGCAGACTACGAAAAACACGCTTGAACAATGTTTTTTTTGTTGCATAAAGAGAAGCATGCGCACGTCGTTTTGTGTTGTGATTTTATTAGTGGCGAGTATTATTATATTAGAATACAGTGGTGAGTAAAAACATACAACAGGACAATTACTACTGCCTATCTTATCGAATTCGGATAAGAGCGTTTTCTTTTTCACCTTAATAATAATGGTGGCAATTATTTGATGAAAATGATATGTATATTCCAAATAATTGCTGCAAGGTATTAAGGCGAATGTGCCAGCAATTGGAAGATTGTTTCGATTGCTTGAATATTCGTCGCGGTAATTAAATGATGTAACTAATTGACTTGTACGTTAAAGCAACATGGAAAGTAAATACTGTTGTAAGCCAACAAGGTAGGATCATCCACCACTTTTTTTTTATTAGGTTAAGATCTATTGCGATAATTGCGCAATAATAAAACTTTCGATGTTTAGCTGGCTCCGAGCATTCTTCTCATCATCGAAGAGAATCGTGCGATAGACCACCGCCACCACTGCCACCGCCACGTTTTCCGAACAATGCCGTTTGACAATGGGAAAACTTTAACGTTGCAATATTGACTTTGTTACCGTTGCCGGCGCCTCTGTTAGCTTTAGAAGAGCAACTGGTGGTATTGATATCGCAAAGAGGTAAAGCGTGCATCAGCTATCTAAGACAGAGCCTGAAACGCCCGCGACGGAATTGATATTGCTTATAGTGATTAAAACATACACACACACTCTCGATAAAAATAAACAATTTTCTTCCAAAGGTTTTGAACGGCCTCACTCGCTCATTTTAAGCTCCTGCCTAAAAGAAGTAGGCCCCAGCCGGCTTAGTTTAATAGTGCCAATAAACCGCTGTCGCACTTTTTCGCTAAGGTGGCCCGAAGATTTTGGACTTTATATTTAGTGAGCGACTTATTAACCTATTACCTTTCGACACCTTTCAGATTTGCTAACGTGTTTCCTCTTGCATTTCGTATTTACTTTTTGGTGATTGAAGTGTGCTTATGAATGACTCAATATATTTTCATCTTGGCATGCACCTACAAGTTTCTGTCTGGCTAGATAGAATTCGTAGTAGAATGTTTATCGTTTATGTGTTCTATGTTTAGTAGTACATAAGTTTTATTATTATTATTATAGTTAGTATTACGCTTTTCTTTTTCATACGAGAGATCGTTACAGGTTTTGACCAGACACAAGGCATAGCCAGAAACATATTCTAAATTTTTATATTCATTTAATAGGGATAAATAAAATTGTAGGTGTAAATAGCATCTTGACTAATCGTTATATAACAGTAGATTCAGTTATTAGAACATAATATACTGAGTGTTTATTTACTTATACCGTCGTATGCTTTGTACCTTTGTGCACTTTCTGATGTAGGAGACACGCATAATGAGGTACAAGCATTCCCGTGTCTGTCGTATATGTATGTAAATAACGAGGTACATTTGATAAAAGTCACTGCCATTTCCTGTTATCGTACAGACAGACACGATGTGGATATACACAAATTAGTAATTCCACTTACCACATTTGCATGCACCGTGTATTCGTCAAAAAGGCTTTCATAGTGTTGTAGGTGGACTCGATCGAATTTGTGCGATTTTTATTTTGTACAAAAAACACTAATGTGAACTTGACCAGGTGCTCAATTTTGATTAGCCGCATTTTTGTTACGGTGACGTGCGTTTTTCATAGTCTTTTTTTTTACGAAAACAGCAGCGACGGGAGCCCTAACGGATACGAAGTCAGAAGGAAATGGAAATTCCCTCCAAGAGGCAGTTTAGTGGACTGTGCATAGATACTTAAAACAAAAAGTACTAATAATTTAAATGCAAATTAAACTGTGATGAAATTTTGAGTTTATTCGCAAGTTGTTCTAAGTGCTTATGCAACAGTATTTTGATGGTGTGAGTTTTTTTTTGAGGGGTGGCCGACGCGGGATATATTTACAAATTTAATACGCTAAATGTAAAGAGCCACATATCTAACGCGGCCTATAATACAACACGTTTGTAAATACATCCTATTTTTTTTTCGTTGCAATAGAGGGCGCTAGAAATTGCGAAATTACACAATTTATTACTTATTCGACACATAATAGATATTCTTAAAACAAACAAAAATTCCTTCTTAGTTCTTAGGTATTCAAAACATAACATAGATATAAATTAGTTTAAAAAAAATTATTGCAAAATAATCAGTATATCGAAGCATAGCGGGAGTATGAGATAGCACCATTTGTAACGTTTTCGTTGGTGCGCGCGTTTAAACCCGCTTCGCTTGTTGTATTAACGTAGCAGCACTTTGAAGACGACGACGTCTCAAAGTCTTTGAGTCAATTAGATTTATCATTTTTTTTGTGATATTTTCGTTCGGGCGTAATATTATTGGCCTAAACTATAAACGCGTGTGTCAACGGAACTTTTCCAAAAATTTGGAGCAAAATGATTCTAAATGTAAATATTGTTATATAAAAATATAAAGTAATAATCGCATATTATTTAAATTATTTTTGTTAATATATATTTTGTTAATAAATAAAAAAATGTGCGCATGTACGATAGATTTAGAAGAATGTTTTAATTTAATATGTATATATATTTTTAAAGTTACTCGAAATTCTAACGAGAGTACGGATTACGTTCCTCTCTTTAAAAAACAAAAAAAGTGTTTTTTGGCAAATCGAAAGCTGACGTTTTTTGTATTTGTTTCAATCGTTTTTGGAAGAAAATATGAATTTTTGTATTTATAAGGTGAATGAAAAGTATGAGATTGCGTGGTTGAATGTAGATCGAAATAGAATAGAGTTATGTTATAAAAATTATGGAAATTACGAAACATGTAAAGTTTCCTGACCGCAATAAAATTCTATCTCTATATCCGGCATTTTATTTTTAAATCTTTCTTAGCTGCGTCGCTAACTAAAACTCTTCCTCTGTAAGATGCTTGAACCAATAGAATTTGAGGGTTGAAGTCTTCAATGTTCACTTATTTAGTGAATGCGTTCAAATGGCGAAATGGATGGGTAAGTTGTTCATTTATTAACATTGCTCAACGTCATCGCCTTATATAGTCAAGTATAATAAATCTAACGACATCTCGTGTAATAAGGGAACGTATAAATAGTATAAACTAAGTAATGCCAACAGATAACTGTAACGACACGAGTGTTATTGCATTCTAAGTTATCGCTTGGACAACGATTTGCATTTAAAACATTCAATCGTCGTTACAGTTATCTGTTGGCATTACTTAGTCAAGTGTAATATTGAACCTCGAATTAATAATAATAATGATAATAATACATTTATTGAAAAGCAATTTACAATTCTTAACATGTTCAATACATTGAAAGTAATAATAACAAAAATGCTTTTCAACCGGATTCATCCAGAATTGGGAAAATCAGTCCTCCTAGAGCCCCATACTTTAAGTTAAGTAAACTTGCAGTACCAGCCACTGACAGAACGTATAATATAATAAATTCAGAATATACAATTGTCAAATTAAATTTAATTTTCATTTTAATTTATGAGCTTAGCAACTTTGAGAGACACGGAAAGACCCCAACAATCATCGCATATTTAGTCGCCAGAAGAATAATGCAAATATTTTTTGTATTTTATTTTGAAACCGTACATCGATGAAGACTTAATCATTAAAGGAATATTGTTATAAATATGTGCTATATTGTATGAAAAACTTTTTTTGAATAATGATTTAAAATGTCTGGGTACGCTTAAAAGTCCACGATGCCTAAATTCAAATGATGTACATCTGTGCGGAATCGAAGCCTCTTGGCCAAGTACGGAGGAGATCTTACTCAAAACCAGGGCGTCACATAAATTTCGTGTAGACATTAGGTAACGATACGGATATAAAACTCTTAGCGCACCATACGACTTACTAATGATCTGCGTAACATGTTCTTTAAAACGTAGGTAAATGTCGAATTGAGGGCCAAGGTTTTTGGCAACATTAGTAAACTGGAGAATTTTTCCATTGATTCCAATTGTTAGGTTATGTTGCAGATGTTCACGAGATTGCTTGGAACAGAATAACAAAATAGATTAACAGTTAGAGAATGATTAGAAGCCTCGTTGATCAAATTAGACGATAGATCCGTATTAATATTTGACTGAACAGCTGCGTATCGTCAGCGTATAGATAATATTTGCAATATTGTAGACAAGAAAATAAGATGCTCGTGTAAATCGTAAATAACAAAGGTCCTAGAATTGAACCCTGAGGTACACCAGTGTGAATGACATTTGGATCAGAGAGATTGTTATTCAGTTTTACTCTTTGGGTTCTGTTAAGTAAATAGTGTTTGATGAAACTAAGAGTGTTTTTGCTGAAACCGTAGTAGTGTAAAATAGCAGAAAGCAAATCATGACTAATTGTGTCAAATGCCTTTGAAAAATCTAACAAAATCAGAACAACATTCCGATTAACATCAAGTGAAAGTAAAATATCATCAACTACAGCAGATAATACAGTACCACAGCTATGTTTAGGCCTGAACCCAGATTGGACTTCAGGTAATATATTGTAGGTATTTAGATAGACACGTATTTGACGTTCGATTATTTTTTCCAAAACTTTAGATACTCATTAACAATGGTGATAGGACGAATGTCTTTTAGTTCACTACAATTTTTCAACTTAGGAATAGGTATAACGTAAGATTCCTTCCACTGAGAGGAAAGTACCCTTCAATTAGACAAGAATTAATTATATGAGTCACCATGGGCAGTATGGCGGGGCAACAAATCTGCAGCATTTGTATGGATATATTATCTGGACCAATAGACTTTGATGTTATGTCAAAAACAACACCCCCTCACCTCTTCAACTGAGATAGCATTAAAGTTAAAATCACCATTTACTTTATCACTTACATTGTTTGAATAAAAATGTAATGTGTTTAAACAAATCGGATTTAAATTGTTAGAAACAGAAGAGAAATGGTTATTGATTAAGTTTACATCTTGAATATGAGCTGGTAAGCACAGAGGTCTTTTACAGTTGATATTTAACCTTTTCAAATCTTTCCAAACCTGCCTATTATTGGATAAGACATTAGATGGTAAGCTACCAAAATATGCCCTTTTTTCTCTCCGAAGTGACGAAACTACTAAATTACGCAGAGAATTATAATATTCAAACGTAGCTGGTTTAGGATTACGCCTAAATTTGATAAGGGCAGAGTCCATTAATTTCATCATGAACTGTATGTTATGTGTAATCCACGGCGAATATTTCTTGTGTGGAGTAGATGTAACAATGGGAGCGTGTATGTCGAAAAGTTGTATTATATGATGATTAAAAAATCAACTTTTTCATCAATACGCTGCATATGATACATGTTATGCCAATGGATTGACACTAAATCTCGTTGAATTATATGTCTATCAACGTTGGATAGGTTGCGATAGCTTTTGGGTGCCTCAACATCACCCCTCATGAGAATGTCTACCATTACATAAACCAAAATAATGATCGCTAAGATCATGAAGATCATTCGAATGGATCAATTTGTATAGTAGGTAACCATTACGCAGAACAAACAATTCTGAACAATAAATTAAAGAATAAAAGTGTACTCTTCGTTTTAAAAAAAAGTATTAATTTGTGAACGAACCTCTCTACGTCTTAGTATCTATAATCAAGATAATCGCACTGGATTTTGATACACTTGGTATGAAATATTTTTTTTAGTATTTACCATTACGTAGAATAAACAATTCTATACGACATATCGAAGAATAAAGATTTACGTTTTAATTTAAAAGTAGTTATTAATTTATTAAGGAAACTCTACGTCTGAGTATATCGAGATGATCAAACTCGGTTTTGACACACCTTGCGTGAATAAATGTTAATAGTCCTTCATCGTTACGTACACTAAGCATACTAAACAATAAAAAATTACACTTCGTTCTAAAAAAGTTATTAATTCAATGACAAAGCTCGATGTTATAATCAAGTGTAACATTAAACCTCGAATTGAAATGAATCAATTTGAATAGTAATACAAGCAATTTTGAGCAATGAGTTAAAGATTACAAATTTACACTTCGTTTTTAAAAAATTATTAATTTATACACTAACATACTAAAGGTTAAAAAAAATTACACTTCGTTCTAAAAAGTTATTATTTTTTTAACGAAGCTCTACGTCATCTCCTCATATAGCCAAGTGTATGAATGAATGAATGAATTAGTAGTAGGTTACTATTATACAGAACAAATTATTCTGAATAATAAATTAAAGAATAAAAATTTAGTCTTTGTTTTAAAAAGGTATTAATTTATTAACGAACCTCTACGTCATAGTATATATAATCGTACTCGATTTGGATACACTTTGGATAAATAACTTTTGTAGTATTTCATCATAACGTAGAATAAACAATTCTATACGAAATATTAAAGAATAAAAATATACACTTTGATTTAAAAGTAGTTAAGTATTAATTTATTAACGAAGTTCTACGTCTAAGCATATTGAGATGATCAAACTCGGTTTTGATACACCTCGCAGGATTAAATGTTTATAGTCCTTCACCGTTACGTATACTAAACAAACTAAACAATAAAAAATTACACTTCCTTCTAAAAAAAGTTATTAATTAATGACAAAGCTCGACGCTATAGTCAAGTGTAACATTAAACTTCGAATTCGAATTGAATGAATCAATTTGAATAGTAGGTCGTCATTATACAGAACAAACAATTTTTGAGCAATGAGTTAAAGATTAAAAGTTTACATTTTGTTATTAAAAAAGTTATTAATTTATTAACGAAGCTCTACGTTTGAGTATATAGTATCAAGAAATCAAAGTCATGTTGACACACTTCGCATCAATACATTTTTTTTTATTTCACTATTACGTACACTAACATATTAAAGGTTAAAAAAATTACACTTCGTTCTAAAAAGTTATTAATTTTTTAACAAAGCTCTACGTCATCTCCTCATATAGCCAAGTGTATAAATGAATGAATGAATTAATAGTAGGTCACTATAATGCAGAACAAATTATTCTGAACAATAAATTAAAGAATAAAAATGTAGTCTTTGTTTTAAAAAAGGTATTATGTAATTTATTAACGAACCTCTACGTCATAGTATATATAATCGTACTCGATTTGGATACACTTCGGATGAATAACTTTTGTAGTATTTCATCATAACGTAGAATAAACAATTCTATACGAAATATTAAAGAATAAAAATATACACTTTGATTTAAAAGTAGTTAAGTATTAATTTATTAACGAAGCTCTACGTCTAAGCATATTGAGATGATCAAACTCGGTTTTGATACACCTCGCAGGAATAAATGTTTATAGTCCTCCACCGTTACGTACACTAAACAAACTAAACAATAAAAATTACACTCCTTCTAAAAAAGTTATTAATTAATGATAAAGCTCGACGTTATAGTCAAGTGTAACATTAAACTTTGAATTCGAATCGAATGAATCAATTTGAATAGTAGGTCGTCATTATACAGAACAAACAATTTTGAGCAATGAGTTAAAGATTAAAAGTTTACATTTTGTTATTAAAAAAAGTTATTAATTTATTAACGAAGCTCTACGTTTGAGTATGTAGTATCCAGAAATCAAAGTCATGTTGACACACTTCGCATGAATACATTTTTTTATTTCACCATTACGTACACTAACATATTAAAGGTTTAAAAATTACACTTCGTTCTAAAAGTTATTAATTTTTAACAAAGCTCTACGTCATCTCCTCATATAGCCAAGTGTATGAATGAATGAATTAATTAATAGTAGGTCACTATTATGCAGAACAAATTATTCTGAACAATAAATTAAAGAATAAAAATGTAGTCTTTGTTTTAAAAAAAGGTATTAATTTATTAACGAACCTCTACGTCATAGTATATATAATCGTACTGATTTGGATACACTTCGGATGAATAACTTTTGTAGTATTTCATCATAACGTAGAATAAACAATTCTATACGAAATATTAAAGAATAAAAATATACACTTTGATTTAAAAGTAGTTAAGTATTAATTTATTAACGAAGCTCTACGTCTAAGCATATTGAGATGATCAAACTCGGTTTTGATACACCTCGCAGGAATAAATGTTAATAGTCCTTCACCGTTACCTACACTAAACAAACTAAACAATAAAAATTACACTTCCTTCTAAAAAAGTTATTAATTAATGACAAAGCTCGACGCTATAATCAAGTGTAACATTAAACTTCGAATTCGGATCAAATGAATCAATTTGAATAGTAGGTCGTCATTATACAGAACAAACAATTTTGAGCAATGAGTTAAAGATTAAAATTTACATTTCGTTATTAAAAAAAGTTATTAATTTATTAACGAAGCTTTACGTTTAAGTATGTAGTATCAAGAAATCAAAGTCATGTTGACACACTTCCCATGAATACATTTTTTTATTTCACCATTACGTACACTAACATATTAAAGGTTAAAAAAAATTACACTTCGTTCTAAAAAGTTATTAATTTTTTAACAAAGCTCTACGTCATCTCCTCATATAGCCAAGTGTATGAATGAATGAATGAATGAATAGTAGGTCACTATTATGCAGAACAAATTATTCTGAACAATAAATTAAAGAATAAAAATGTAGTCTTTGTTTTAAAAAAAGGTATTAATTTATTAACGAACCTCTACGTCATAGTATATATAATCGTACTCGATTTGGATACACTTCGGATGAATAACTTTTGTAGTATTTCATCATAACGTAGAATAAACAATTCTATACGAAATATTAAAGAATAAAAATATACACTTTGATTTAAAAGTAGTTAGGTATTAATTTATTAACGAAGCTCTACGTCTAAACATATTGAGATGATCAAACTCGGTTTTGATACATCTCGCATGAATAAATGTTAATAGTCCTTCACCGTTACCTACACTAAACAAACTAAACAATAAAAAAATACACTTCCTTCTAAAAAAAGTTATTAATTAATGACAAAGCTCTACGCTATAGTCAAGTGTAACATTAAACTTCGAATTCGAATCGAATGAATCAATTTGAATAGTAGGTCGTCATTATACAGAACAAACAATTTTGAGCAATGAGTTAAAGATTAAAAGTTATACATTTCGTTTTTAAAAAAAGTTATTAATTTATTAACGAACCTCTACGTCATAGTATATATAATCGTACTCGATTTGGATACACTTCGGATGAATAACTTTTGTAGTATTTCATCATAACGTAGAATAAACAATTCTATACGAAATATTAAAGAATAAAAATATACACTTTGATTTAAAAGTAGTTAGGTATTAATTTATTAACGAAGCTCTACGTCTAACATATTGAGATGATCAAACTCGGTTTTGATACATCTCGCATGAATAAATGTTAATAGTCCTTTACCGTTACCCTACACTAAACAAACTAAACAATAAAAATCACACTTCCTTCTAAAAATGTTATTAATTAATGACAAAGCTCGACGCTATAGTCAAGTGTAACATTAAACCTCGAATTCGAATCGAATGCATCAATTTGAATAGTAGATCGTCATTATACAGAACAAACAATTTTGAGCAATGAGTTAAAGATTAAAATTATACATTTCGTTATTAAAAAAGGTATTAATTTATTAACGAAGCTTTACGTTTGAGTATGTAGTATCAAGAAATCAAAGTCATGTTGACACACTTCGCATCAATACATTTTTTTATTTCACCATTACGTACACTAACATATTAAAGGTTAAAAAATTACACTTTGTTCTAAAAAGTTATTAATTTTTTAACAAAGCTCTACGTCATCTCCTCATATAGCCAAGTGTATAAATGAATGAATGAATTAATAGTAGGTCACTATTATGCAGAACAAATTATTCTGAACAATAAATTAAAGAATAAAAATGTAGTCTTTGTTTTAAAAAAAGGTATTATGTAATTTATTAACAAACCGCTACGTCATAGTATATATAATCGTACTCGATTTGGATACACTTCGGATGAATAACTTTTGTAGTATTTCATCATAACGTAGAATAAACAATTCTATACGAAATATTAAAGAATAAAAATATACACTTTGATTTAAAAGTAGTTAAGTATTAATTTATTAACGAAGCTCTACGTCTAAGCATATTGAGATGATCAAACTCGGTTTTGATACACCTCGCAGGAATAAATGTTTATAGTCCTCCACCGTTACGTACACTAAACAAACTAAACAATAAAATATTACACTTCCTTCTAAAAAAGTTATTAATTAATGACAAAGCTCGACGCTATAGTCAAGTGTAACATTAAACTTCGAATTCGAATCGAATGAATCAATTTGAATAGTAGGTCGTCATTATACAGAACAAACAATTTTGAGCAATGAGTTAAAGATTAAAAGTTTACATTTCGTTATTAAAAAAGTTATTAATTTATTAACGAACTCTACGTTTGGTATGTAGTATCAAGAAATCAAAGTCTGTTGCACACTTCGCATCAATACATTTTTTTTTTCACCTTCGTACACTAACATATTAAAGGTTTAAAACAATTACACTTCGTTCTAAAAAGTTATTAATTTTTAACAAAGCTCTACGTCATCTCCTCATATAGCCAAGTTTATGAATGAATGAATTAATTAATAGTAGGTCACAAGTATCCCGCAAAAACAAATTATTCTGAACAATAAATTAAAGAATAAAAATGTAGTCTTTGTTTCAAAAAAGGTATTAATTTATTAACAAACCTCTACGTCATAGTATATATAATCGTACTGGATTTGGATACACTTCGGATGAATAACTTTTGTAGTATTTCATCATAACGTAGAATAAACAATTCTATACGAAATATTAAAAGAATAAAATATACACTTTGATTTAAAAGTAGTTAAGTATTAATTTATTAACGAAGCTCTACGTCTAAGCATATTGAGATGATAAAACTCGGTTTTGATACACCTCGCAGGAATAAATGTTTATAGTCCTCCACCGTTACGTACACTAAACAAACTAAACAATAAAAAATTACACTTCCTTCTAAAAAAAGTTATTAATTAATGACAAAGCTCGACGCTATAGTCAAGTGTAACATTAAACTTCGAATTCGAATCGAATGAATCAATTTGAATAGTAGGTCGTCATTATACAGAACAAACAATTTTGAGCAATGAGTTAAAGATTAAAAGTTTACATTTCGTTATTAAAAAAGTTATTAATTTATTAACGAAGCTTTACGTTTGAGTATGTAGTAACAAGAAATCAAAGTCATGTTGACACACTTCGCATGAATACATTTTTTTTATTTCACCATTACGTACACTAACATATTAAAGGTTAAAAAATATTACACTTCGTTCTAAAAGTTATTAATTTTTTAACAAAGCTCTACGTCATCTCCTCATATAGCCAAGTGTATGAATGAATGAATGAATTAATAGTAGGTGACTATTATGCAGAACAAATTATTCTGAACAATAAATTAAAAGAATAAAAATGTAGTCTTTGTTTTAAAAAGGTATCAATTTATTAACGAACCTCTACGTCATAGTATATATAATCGTTACTCGATTTGTGATACACTTCGGATGAATAACTTTTGTAGTATTTCTTCACAACGTAGAATAAACAATTCTATACGAAATATTAAAGAATAAAAATATACACTTTGATTTAAAAGTAGTTAAGTATTAATTTATTAACGAAGCTCTACGTCTAAACGTATAGAAATGATCAAACTCGGTTTTGATACACCTCGCATGAATAATGTTTATAGTCGTTCACCGTTACGTATACTAAACATTAACTAAACAATAAAAAATTACACTTCCTTCTAAAAGTTATTAATTAATGCAACAAAGCTCGACGCTATAGCCAAGTGAAAAATTAAACCTCGAATTCGAATTGAATGAATCAATTTGAATAGTAGGTCGTCATTATACAGAACAAACAATTTTGAGCAATAAGTTAAAAGATTAAAGTTTACATTTCGTTATAAAAAAGTTATTAATTTATTAACGAAGTTTACGTTTTAGTATGTAGTATCAAGAAATCAAAGTCATGTTGACACACTTCCCATGAATACATTTTTTTATTTCACCATTACGTACACTAACATATTAAAGGTTAAAAAAATTACACTTCGTTCCTAATAATTTACTAATTTTTTTAACAAACCTCTACGTCATCTCCTCATTATAGCCAAGTGTATGAATGAATAAATGAATTAGTAGTAGGTCACTATTATGCCAGAAAAAAATTATTCTGAATAATAAATTAAAGAATAAAAATGTAGTCTTTGTTTTAAAAAAGGTATTAATTTATTAACGTAACCTCTACGTCATAGTATATATAATCGTACTCGATTTGGATACACTTCTGGATGAATAACTTTTGTAGTATTTTATCCATAACGTAGAATAAACAATTCTATACGAAATATTAAAGTAATAAAAATATACACTTTGATTTAAAAGTAGTTAAGTATTTAATTTATTAACGAAGCTCTACGTCTAAGCATATTGAGATGATCAAACTCGGTTTTGATACACCTCACAGGAATAAATGTTTATAGTCCTCCACCGTTACGTACACTAAACAAACTAAACAATAAAAAATTACACTTCGTTCTAAAAAAGTTATTAATTCAATGACAAAGCTCGATGTTATAATCAAGTGTAACATTAAACCTCGAATTCAAATGAATCAATTTGAATAGTAGGTCGTCATTATACAGAACAAACAATTTTGAGCAATGAGTTAAAGATTAAAAGTTTCACATTTCGTTTTAAAAAAGTTATTAATTTATTAACGAAGCTTTACGTTTGAGTATGTAGTATCAAGAAATCTAAGTCATGTTGACACACTTCGCATTAATAATTTTTTTTTTATTTCACCATTACGTACACTAACATATTAAAGGTTTAAAAATTACACTTCGTTCTAAAAGTTATTAATTTTTAACATAGCTCTACGTCATCTCCTCATTATAGCCAAGTGTATGAATGAATGAATGAATTAATAGTAGGTCACTAGTATGCAGAACAAATTATTCTGAACAACAAATTAAAGTAATAAAAATGTAGTCTCTGTTTTAAAAAAAGGTATTAATTTATTAACAAACCTCTACGTCATAGTATATATACTCGTACTGGATTTGGATACACTTCGGATGAATAACTTCTGTAGTATTTCATCATAACGTAGAATAAACAATTCTATACGAAATATTAAAAAATAAAAATATACACTTTGATTTAAAAGTAGTTATAGTATTAATTTATTAACGAGCTCTACGTCTAAACGTATTGAGGTGATCAAACTCGGTTTTGATACACCTCGCATGAATAAATGTTTAATACTTCCTTCACCGTTACCTACACTAAACAAACTAAACAATAAAAAATACACTTCCTTCTAAAAAAAGTTATTAATTATGACAAAGCTCTACGCTATAGTCAGTGTAACATTAAACTTCAAATTCGTAATCGAGATGAATCAATTTGAATAGCAGGTCGTCATTATACAGAACAAACAATTTTGAGCAATGAGTTAAAGATTAAAAGTTTACATTTCGTTTTTAAAAAAGTTATTAATTTATTAACGAAGCTCTACGTTTGAGTATGTAGTATCAAAAAAATCAAAGTCATGTTTACACACTTCGCATCAATACATTTTTTTATTTCACCATTACGTACACTAACATATTAAAGGTTAAAAAAAATTACACTTCGTTCTAAAAGTTATTAATTTTTTTTAACAAAGCTCTACGTCATCTCCTCATATGTCAAGTGTATGAATGAATGAATGAATTAATAGTAGGTCACTATTATGCAGAACAAACTATTCTGAACAATAAATTAAAAAATAAAAATGTAGTCTTTGTTTAAAAAAAAGGTATTAATTTATTAACAAACCTCTACGTCATAGTATATATCAAATCGTACTCCGATTTGGATACCTTCGGATGAATAACTTTTGTAGTTTTTTATCATAACGTAGAATAAACAATTCTATACGAAATATTAAAGAATAAAAATTTACACTTTGATTTAAAATAGTTAAGTATTAATTTATTAACGAGCTCTACGTCTGAGCATATCGAGATGATCAAACTCGGTTTTGATACAGCTCGCATGAATAAATGTCTATAGTCCGTCACCGTTACGTACACTAAACAAACTAAACAATAAAATATTACACTTCCTTCTAAAAAAAGTTATTAATTAATGACAAAGCTCGACGTTATAGTCAAGTGTAACATTAAACTTTGAATTCGAATCGAATGAATCAATTTGAATAGTAGGTCGTCATTATACAGAACAAACAATTTTGAGCAATGAGTTAAAGATTAAAAAGTTTACATTTTTGTTCTATAAAAAAGTTATTAATTTATTACGTACACTAACATATTAAAGGTTTAAAACAATTACACTTCGTTCTAAAAAGTTATTCAATTTTTTTAACAAAGCTCTACGTCATCTCCTCATATAGCCAAGTTTATGAATGAATGAATTATACACTTTGATTTAAAAGTAGTTAAGTATTAATTTATTAACGAAGCTCTACGTCTAAGCATATTGAGATGATAAAACTCAGTTTTGATACACCTCGCAGGAATAAATGTTTATAGTCCTCCACCGTTACGTACACTAAAGAAACTAAACAATAAAAAATTACACTTCTTTCTAAAAAAAAGTTAATAATTAATGACAAAGCTCGACGCTATAGTCAAGTGTAACATTAAACCTCGAATTCGAATCGAACGAATCAATTTGAATAGTAGGTCGTCATTGTACAGAAAAAACAATTTTGAGCAATGAGTTAAATATTAAAAGTTTACATTTCGTTATTAAAAAAAGTTATTAATTTATTAACGAAGCTTTACGTTTGATTATGTAGTATCAAGAAATCAAAGTCATGTTGACACACTTCGCATGAATACATTTTTTTATTTCACCATTACGTACACTAACATATTAAAGGTTTAAAAATATTACACTTCGTTCTAAAAGTTATTAATTTTAACAAAGCTCTACGTCATCTCCTCATGTGCCAAGTGTATGAATGAATGAATTAATTAATAGTAGGTCACTATTATGCAGAACAAATTATTCTGAATAATAAATTAAAAGAATAAAAATGTTGTCTTTGTTTTAAAAAAGTATTAATTTATTAACGAACCTCTACGTCATAGTATATATAATCGTACTCGATTTGGATACACTTCGGATGAATAACTTTGTAGTATTTCATCATAATGTAGAATAAACAATTCTATACGAAATATTAAAGAATAAAAATATACACTTTGATTTAAAAGTAGTTAAGTATTAATTTGTTAACGAAGCTCTACGTCTAAGCATATTGAGATGATCAAACTCGGTTTTGATACACCTCGCAGGAATAAATATTTATGAATTAATCAATAGTAGGTCACTATTATGCAGAACAAACAATTCTGAACAATAAATTAAAGAATAAAAATGTACTCTTCGTTTTAAAAAAAGGTATTAATTTATGAACGAACCTCTACGTCATAGTATACAGGGTGTTTCAGTGAATGCGTGCAAAAATTAAACAAGGCATAGGGGATGCTCTACTGAACAATTTGAGGTAGGGAACATACATTTTTATCGTCTTTTACCTTTTAGGTACACTAAAGAATAAAAATTACACATCGTTCTAAAAAAGTTATTAATATTGAACGTCGAATTCGAATGACTCAATTTGTATAGTACGTCGCCAGATTATCAAACTCACTTTGCATGAATACATTTTTATAGTTTTTCACTATTAGGAAAATTCAACATATTAATGAATAAAAAATTACACTTCGTTCTAAAAAAGTTATTAATTTATTAACACAGCTCTACGTCATCCCGCCATATATAGTCAAATGTAATATTAAACCTCGAATTCGAATGAAACAATTCGTATAGTAGCCGCCATTATACAGAACAAACAATTCGGAAAAATAAATTAAAAAGAAAAATTGACTCTTCGTTTAAAAAAGTTTTAATTTATGAACGAAGCTCTAAGTCTTAGCATAAACAAGCAAGAGAATCGTACTCGATTTAGACACACTTTGGATGAATACATTTTCTAGTATTTTACCATTACGTAGAATAAAGAATTATATAAGAATAAAAAATAACACTTTGACTTAAGAGTAGTTATTAAATTTATTAACGAAGCTCTACGGCAAAGCATATACAATCAAGATAATCAAACTTGATTTTGACACACTTCGTATGAATAATTGTTTATTGTGTTTTACCATTACGTACACTAAGCATTATATTAAAGAATAAAAAAATACACTCCGTTCTAAAAAGTTATTAATTTATTACCGTAGTCCTACGTCCCCTTCAAACTCTATTTTGACACGGTTAGGATGAATAAATTTTTATAATATTTGACTATTATGTAGATTACACAATTACAAACAGTATATTGAAGAATAAAAAGTTATTAATTTATTAACGAAGCTCTACGTCAAATTAGATTTGGACACCATTTCGGATGAATAAATTTGTATAGTCATTAATTGTTGAGGAAGTTCAAAGTCGATTTTGGCAAAGTTTGGGTTCAAAAGAAAACTTCCGGGATTAAAGCGTGTCGAAAAGGTAACCGTAGTTTCCAACGTTTTGCTACGTATTGTAAGGGATTTCATCAGGGCGAGAAACTTGAAATAAAGTTAATTTCAAGGTAGACAACTGAAAGTCAGGTTGTGACTAGACTAAAAGAAGTCTAGAATATAATTAAGACGAGGAGGAGATGATTTGCCCTGAAGGGTTAGAGGACAACATGAACGGGGTACTACCGGTGAGGTATCCAAATTAGAAATTATTCTCAGCGAAAAGTGTAAGTTTCATAGAGGCAGGAGGTAGAAATTGTAGTCAATCATCAAGATATCCGAATGGGATTCTGATGATGACCTGGTATTATATTTAAACGATAGGGAGGATGGCAACAAAATACGGGATTGGATCGTTCGTCACAGCAAGCAGAATCAATTACCTCTTATATGAGACAATCCCTCAAGCCAGAGAGCAAGGATTTTGAATCCCAGCTTTAACCAACAGTCAGTCCAGTAGGTGGTCTAAAGTTGAGGATGTGGTAGGAAAGCTGGTTACTGTTCTTTGGGAACTGCAAGAAAAACGACACCGTTGTTATGAAGACATCGGTAGATAAGGAGGACTGGGTGGTGTTTCAATTGGAAGACTTTATAAGACTCACGAAGGCTTTGATTGTCGTGGCAAGAAACACCGTAAATAACCTTCTTGCAAATGTGAACAATGTGAAAATAGGTATTAATGCCCTTGAATGAGGGTTTGGGAAGCCAAAGTTTGTGTTATTGACTTATTGACTACTGCTAAACCAAAATCAATTATAGACTTCGAGTTAAAAGTGTAAGCTCTAGTGTCGAATGTCAAAAGTTCCAAAATCTTATTTGGCAAGTTCCTTTGGTTGGTAAAAAACCTTCCGCCAGCATTGTGTATAAAATAACATGTGTTTTAATACATACAGTTCAACATTGCCTACCAGATGTGCGAGGTAAAATTTAAGGAGACGTCCGAAGAGAAGAAGGAATATAAACGGAAACCAAGGCTGGGATCAGTTAATACAACCACCTGTGAAATCTCCAACTACGACGTATGCGCTTCTTGCTATAAAAAGAAAGAACAGCATTTAAGCAAGAAAGCTACTGACCACTTTTTTTTTGTACCAGTGAAATTGCGAGGGCCAATGGCAATTACAATTACAATGACAATTTATTTACTGAGAAAATGGCAAAGAAGGTGACTTGCTAGATTGCCGGCATATATCGCGGAACTGATTCTGCCATGACCGTGGAGAACATTAAAGTGCCTTCTTACTCAATGAATATTAATGAATAAGGAATAAATGTTCATAGCTTTGAAGAATATGTAATAAGAACCTGTACAAAATTTGTTCATTGGGAATAATCCAGTATTGGTCTTAAGCTTAGAAGTTCTCATCGGCGGAGAAGGTCAAGTTGTTCTTCACTACTGAAGACTTTGGAGTGAAGATTCCTCAACGAAAAGGCAAACCTTTTCATTAGTAAAGCGGTGGAAAGAAGAAGTAATTGTACACTGAGGGGAAGATGGTAAACCAAACCCAGACAAACCGTGGAAGTTTCGTCTCGTGTTTGATGCTGCCGTCCGAAACAAAGTAAAATGTAAATGACCATCTTTTGAAGGGACCTGATTTTATCCGTCTTCTCCAGTCAGTGTTAAGGAATTTTCAGAGTACACGATTACACTAACCCATGACATGTTTTACTGTGTGAAGATAGGAGAAGCGCTTAAGTCAACGATTTCTGTAGAGGGATGGAGCGAATCGAAAGAAGTAGATCATTACCAAATGGAAATTTTGGTATTTGGAGCAGGTTCCTTTCCCTCATCTGCAGTTTATGCTAAGAATTTGGATGCTGAACGATTTCTACGTTGGCATTGTCTGACGGGCGGTTACACGGAGGAAGCCGAAAGAATTACCTGAGATGAACTCGGTCGCAGGTTTTCATTTTGGCAAGTGGATGAGCAACTTGACGAAGGTCAATTCTTGAAGGCTGAAGGTGTTAAGAGGATGGTATTTCCTCAAAACACGTTCTCGGTCTATGTGGGACCCCAATGAGGACATCTTCACAGTCAAGTTGGGATTACATAAAGTGAAACCCAAAATTTTATTTGGGTACATTCTTGCGAAACCTTTGAGATGGAGCGAAGTCATTATGAGCGTGTATGAACCGCTGCAATTTATCGGCATTTTAAAGAAGTTGCCATTGCTTCAACATGCTTGAAAATGCGGATGTTACTGAATGTAATTAGAATCAAGATAAACCGTTGTTACTTCCCATTACTGAATGCCGAAGTGGGATTGCCGGTATGTGTTATTTAATGATCATGAAGCCTACGTGTCATTTGTGTGTTTCAAAGTTCGAGTGGTCTTTTTGAAGAAACTTCGTACACAAACCACATTTTTGAAGTTGAGATAATAAAATATGTTGTGGTTAGCCCGAATGCGAATTGTGGTTGAGTCAACCATATTTTTGCGGTTTATTGATTTCATATGGCAGCTCGCTGCGATGTCCGCCCGGACTGCAGACTCTTGTTTCAACTGCAGCGAACGTAGTATTTATATGAAGAACCACAGTTCGCGACTGCATTTCTGTAGTAGAAGAAATGTAGCTCATGTACGGTGGCTCTAACCATTCCGAGACTCAAACTCTAGGTTGCCATACTTGGAATACATTAGCGGAGACGGTGTCTCAAACAGTCAGAGGCTGGAAACTTCAAGGAATTTGTCGCCAAACGAATTAGTGAAATTCAAGAAAGTATAAACACGAAGGATTGGAGGTGATTACCACCAAAGATGAACGTAGATGATGTAGCTACATGATTCGACTACAGAATCAACTTTGATCGTAACGATTGTTGGTATTCCGGTCTGGGGTTTTTAAAAAGGGGTCCATTGCTTTAGCCTAAGGAGGAGAAACAAAACTCCATTGGGGAATCGGAGCTTAATTTGGAAGTTGTGTTCTATGCGGGATGGAAATAGAAAAAGAGATTTGACTGGCGAATTGAAATCCTACCTGCTCGACACCACGCGACTGAGCTCCTTTGGGATCAGAAGCGTAGGAGGAATCATCTTCAGGGATTTTACACTTTGATGAGTAAAATTCGGGAGAAATTTTGGATTGTCAATGAAATACAGTTAGGTGAGGTAAAGGGTGCAAAGCCTATCACCTCGAGATGGGAGTTCTGTCGTTCTACGCTTCGTTTGTCATCAACCTTCTTTCACCTATACTAGAGTGGACTATTTTGGTCCGATAGAGTTCACAGTGGGACAACGGCACTTAAAGATGAACAGTTTTTTTTGATGTTATAGAATGGAGAAGTTTGTTTGTAAGTGGCACCCGGACTGTCACGGATGAATGTATAATGGCTTTATTTCTGTTGGTAGACTCGAGGAGGCTATTGAGTTGGAGTGGTCAAGAATGTTTGATGATGATGCTTATGGAAAAGTTTTCCAAGGATACCAAATTTTTGATTCTGTTCAAAACAGTCAAAAATATGGGGAATTCAAGACCACTAACGCACTCTGTTCTGGAACTTATAACACAAAAACATATTATAAGATGAATTAGTGGAACCCGGTCAGCTATCCCTCGTCAAACGAGTATTCAGTGGAGTCATGCTAAATCTACTGGCTGATAATTTTTAAAAGCAATGAACCAGGAAGTAGCTACCAAACTTGCTACTGAGCGAGAATTGGATTCAGGGTGTGGGGATTTGATATACCTTGTCTCAGCCCCAAAACATCTGGTTAATGGTTAAGATTTCAAAAGTCTTTCAAGAACCGGACAAGGTTGTTCGAATGGTGGAAATTACAGAAATGAGATCCGGAAAGAAAACGGAGTATCGGAGACCAGTACCCAAAGTGTGTCCACTCGGACTTCATTTGGAGGGGGCTAATGTTGAGTGGACATCGGCGCTGCGCATTTTTGTGTGCCGCAGAGGTTGTGTTTTTTGTATTTTCATTTGTGGCGTAATGATATCGTTTTTGGTTGTTGATTATTGTTTTATTTTGACAGAGGATTTTTATACATAATTTAAAGGGAATGCGACAGATATTAGACAATAGTATTTCACGATTATGTAGAATTTTAAACAATATATTGAAGAAGAAAAATTTTCACTTTGTTTTAAAAAGTTATTAATTTATTATCAAAGCTTTATGTTCATTTAAGTGTAATATTGAAACTCAATTTTGACTCAGTTCGGATGAATGAATCTTTATAACATTTCACCATTGTGTTGAATATACATTTCGCCACCAACATTAATTTAGCAAACGTTTAGATTTTAAGTATCAGAATTTGCGTCAATAAAGTAAACGGTTTCATCATATCTAGGTCGCACTAGAAACAGCCTTGCATAATATGTAAAGCAAGCAAGTTAAAGTTCATAATACTGCAAAGGCATCAGGCTTCAGCTTATACATACGGCAACACAATATCGAGTAAAGATAGATATCGTAAATGCAGTAGTACGTTAGTAGCCTAACATTTTTAACCCAGTTGTTAATCGGTGTATCATGTGCGCAAATAAAAGTACCATTTCACTTTCGTCGTATGATTCGCTTACAATCCAAACAAAAGTATTTACAACCGCCGTCGGGGTCACCACTTTAGCATTCTGTAGGCGCCAAGGTGGTTGATGAGGAGATATACGACGTTATATTAAAAGTTAACATTTATTTGCACACGTGATACACCGATTAACAACTGAGTTAAAAGTGTTAGGTCACTAAATATTGCAAATAAAGGTAACATTTAACTTCGGTCGTATGATTCACTTACAAAGCCCAGTTGCGACGTTTTATCAAGACGCATCGCACAACTGCCTCTGAAGTAAGCAACATCCATCACAGCATCCGCGCAGATACTTAACACGTCACATAAGCAGCACAGCAATCCCAGCATCCTTGATAGTTTTCCGGATAGCGCTACACCATCGAAAACATCGAAGCAACCTCAAACACAGCCTACGCATCGAAGCATCCACCAGCAGCAACAACATAACATAAATCAAACAAGAACATCACCGAGTACAGCAGCCACTACGACACGACCACCAGAAACGGACAGAAAGCCACACACCATTACCCGTTCTCGGAGACACGTACATTTTCCAAGCATCGTTAAATGAATCTGCATATAACCCAGCATCTGTATCGTGAAATAGCCTTTCATAATACGTAAAGCAAGCAAGTTAAAGTTCATAATACTGCAAACGCATCCGGCTTCAGCTTATAAATACGGCAACACAATATTGAGTAAAGATAGATAGCGTAATGCAGTAGTACGTTGTAATAACCTATTATTATTATAATTATTATTATTACAATCCAAATAAAGGTATTTACAACCGCCAAAATACCAAAATTGGCTGATTTTGTTCTTTTTATTTTACAAATTTAATTTTAATTTTCTTTTTCTAATAATTTTATAGTTTGTGACAATTTATCAATTTATCTGCTTACTATTTTTTTTTAAATTATTCATCAGTTTCATTTGTAAATGTTTATTTTTAATTATAGTTTGAATGTATTTTTTAAATTAAACATTTTTCACAAAGTTAGAAATGTCATCCGATTTTAATTTGCATTCCTTTGATGAAAAAAGTTAGGAACTGTACCAATATTATAAAAGGAAGCAGATAAATGCAACAAAATAAAGCGTAACAAATAAACGATACGTTGTATAATAATATTTCAAATAAAGGTTGTAGATAATTTACTAATACTAAGTATCATGTGCCATTTTCTTAGCGCATCTTCTCACAACGAGTTCCTTCATTAGTACAGCAGCTAAAATACTCAAATTCATTCTCAATCGGATATCAATTCTATATTCTGCTGCTAGAGCTAAAATGTATTCACTAATTGTTCAATGGTAGTGACTCTCGTGGAATACGTTTCTGATAGGTATATTAACGCCCTCAATATAAACTTTTTTGATGAGAAAATCTAATATTCTCTTTGTAGCGACAAAAACCTTGCGCATGTTTTTATTATCGTATTTTACTTTCTTGTGAAATTTACTATGTGTCCGTGGTACGGTTCTTAACTGCTGTAAAGATTGTCAAGTTGCATGTCATCTTCAGTACAAGCATGTTTCCTAGGAACCTCTTCATAGTTGGCATTTGCAGTTTTCTGCTTTATAATTAAGAACTACCAATAAACAATTTCCATTCAATTTTCCTATGGAATTAATCATACTAACTAATTCTGCTGTCGTTATTAAACAACAACGTCTTCCTAAATTGGACCGTGTCGAAAAGGTAACCGTTGTTGCCAACGTTTAGAAACCTATTGTAAGGTTTGGCAACTACTGTTAACTTTTGACACGGTCCAATCCAGGAAGAAGTCTTTGCTTTAACAATGACTCCGGCCGTGGAAGCCTCAATTCTTGCAATTCTGCTGTCAAAAACTCACTCATTATTACAAACAATACTAAGATGGTGACGGTAATTTTATTAACTTCGTCTCTTTCGAAACTACTTTTTGGATTTTATATTATATTTTTTGTAAATTTTTTCTGTGAGGATTTGAAATAACATTTTACTACCGAATTTGTCCCTCGAATATTGGAAATATTTGTCTACTACCCAGTTATGTACGTTCTGTGAATTTCAACGTAAACACTGGCAATTAAATTGAATTTTGGTTGGGGTTGTATGCTGTATGGACTTTTGACCTAGTGCCTTGTTCGTTACCGTTACCTGGGTCACCACTCTAGGGAGGCCGTCCGATATCACACAGATTATTTAGTCCAGTCTTATGTGATGATGATGATATACAAATACAACCATTTTTTAAAAAGTGTCACCGATTAGAGATAAGTTAATTTCTATTTCTGGCGACGTAAGGTTTTCCTTCATCAAATATTGTCGTAACATACACGTTGCTTAAACTACTCGTTGTCTCCATTTCGTATTGTCGTTGGCTTTCCGAGATCATCCATTATGCTTGTTAATCTACTCAATTCTTAAATAGGGCGAAGTCGACGAACCCGCGATAAAAATCCACATTACAATGAGAAAAATACTAATTTCATTGCACTCACATTTTTGATTGAAAGAATACTATTATGTTGACATTGGGTTTTGCTTCGCAAATATGTAGACATAGACAATCATTTGAAAGGAGCAATAGCGTTTAAAGCTAACGCTTCACTTTAAAAATAAAGAGACAAATATTTACCTACGAGATTATCCGCTTTCCATCACATTTAAATAGAAACGCTTGTAAACGTTTTCATAAATCTCATCGTAACTGAACAAAATGAAGTTATTAGTACTGATCACTTTAGTGTTGTTTTCAAGCAGTTTACAGCAGCAGGTACTCAGTAAGTGAATTTTCACGCTAGTGTCCTTTTTTTCTAAATGCTCAGCTAAATGATTAAATTAAATTAAGTAGCTGGAGCATTTCTAAAAGACGGGCTATATTTCGTGTTTTAACCATGGATTATTTTTAGTACCAGCTTGCCCTGGCATTAATTGCAACCCGTTAGTGAATGAACTCATGAGATTGGTAATCGCTAATTTTGATTTAAACTGCATCTACACAACGTACTTATATAGTGTGACTAAGTGTTTGTGCGCACCTGTGGGTCCATGCATTGGTACCCATTTTAATAATTGTATCAATCAGCCGGTAACCGATAAAGTAGCATGCAAAAATTGTTACTACATAGATGTGTATATAGAAATAACCAAGACAAAAGATTTTAATTGTTTCCAAGCTGATCTTCTTCTGAAATATCGAGATTGTATTTGCATGCGCCCGTTTGATAAATGTCCAGGAAATGTACATAATGATTGCTTTAATAAGGTGTTTTGGAAGGAACAGTCTCATACTTTAGTATCTTAACCACGTTATTGACTACATTTCAGGTCACGTTTTGTTTTATGTTAGTAATTTTTCTTTGCAACTCAAATAAAACTTCATAAAAATACATTTATCGTTTCTATTGTAACGAAGAATACTTTACGATAGTGCAAAAATATACAGTATGTCCCATTAAAAATTTATAGATGATATCAGCACGTGATCCAAAATGTAACGTCATTTCTAACTTACAATGGGCATATCTACGAACTGTTAATAGCTGGAAATTATTTTCAAGTTTAAAAGTTGGTCATCTTTTATAATTTCCAGCGATTTCTGTTTACTGTTACCTGTTTTTTCAACGTTGTCAGATTTCTAGTTCCCGAGATATAGCCTTTACCAATATGTTGAAAATGTATTTATTTTTCCCATATCCTTTTAAAACACTCTCTTCTAATACCTTCTTCTTTTTCTTTGCGTACGTTACGCAAGCATCCCCTCTACCACAATTCTCCCTCATTTCTCATTCCTCATATATAAAGTAAGAACGCGCTTGGGCATTTCAGTCGCATTCAAATTTTGTCTAGAAACTTGCCCTTGCCTATTTCTCATTTATTTCTTTTCTTATCTTCTTAAAATCTCTGCCTAAATTACTTCTTCTTTCCTTGTCTCTCTTTCTTTCACCACTTTTCCTTTTGTTTTTATTAATGAATTTTTCCGCCATTTCCATCATCAGTTCCTCAACTTGTATTCGTCCTTTTCCTAATTCTGTCTTTCTCTCCTGGCACATACAAATTTCCATTACTCTCCTTATATTCTATCAGTCACGTCTTATCTTCAATTTTTTCATGGACTTTCTTGGGTGCAAAAAAAAGTTTAGGGCATTTTGTTTTGGACGGTTACAATGTGAACAACAAGATTTGTGCTGCTACGTCATTTTTGTAAGTATAAAATTTGTTCATGTAATTGTAATTTATTTTAAAAGCATTGCGTAATGATTGTACATTTTGTTTTTCCCAAATGTAATAATTTGACTTTACTTTTTTTGAAATTATTGGGAGTTGCAACCTTGTGCTTTGTTGCGCAATCGGGGTGAGAAGCCATTTAATGTAGCAATCGCCTTCCTTCCTTGATTACGCAATTTCAATAATTTAAAGATGCTTGCTTTTGTGTTATCCGTTCGATTATACGTTATAAATATCACCCCGAGATGAGAGTTCTGTTGTACCTACGCCTTGTATGTCATCAATCTTCTTTCGTCCACTGGAGTGGGCTATTTTGGTCCGAGAGTAGGATGACGGCACTGAAACCGAAGGAGAGCTTTTTTTGCTGTTTAGTGACTGGGAGAGAACAACTGGAAGTGGCGCACGGATGGTCTACGGCTGAGTGTATAATGATCTTATCTCGGTTTGTAGACTCTAGGAAGTAACCATCTCTTTAACTCTCCTACAGCTCCCAACATGTCTGGAGCGATTGAGCGTTTAGCCAAGAAATGTTTGATGATGGTGCTTCTGGAAAAAATTCTTAAGGATACGAAGCTTTTGATGCTGTTCAAAGCACCATTAACACATTATTTCGTTGAGCTTGCTTTTCTTGCGAAAATGAATAGATGAGTCGAGTTTTTTCGGTATCCAATTCAAGTAAAGTCTATAAATCACAGTAAAGACATCCAGAAAGAGATCGAAGACCAGTCTCCAAGGTGTGCCCACTCGGACTTCCGATAGAAATCAAGAACTCAAAGGATCTTTAATTAAAGGGCCGGTAGTGCCGAGTGGGTACCGGCGGTATCTAGTATGAGGAGAATACGGTAGAGATTCGACAAAAATGTTTCACCATGATGTAGAATATTCAATTCTAAACCATATATTGTAGATCAAAATGTTATACTTTGTTTTTAAAAAAATTTTAATGAAGTTATACGACAGATCATATACAATCAAGATAATCAAATTCGATTTTGGTAAAGTTAGGATGAATAAAAGTTTATATCATTTTATCATTATGTAGAATAAATAGTCTGTAGTAATTTGTCCAACAAGTGAGTGGAAAAAGGCTTTCCTCATGTGTTAGACACAACATTTTTTTTCCATGACATTCCCCAAAAAACCAACCTTATGAAAGGAAAACCATTAATAGTAAACGTAACTTATTGTTACAGGATTTCGTCACAATTTCGTACGTAAAAGCAAAAGTCAACAATAGGTGGACTACAATAGTCTCGCCACAGTATTTATTCTGTGGTCTCTGTGTGCTAGCCGCGTAATTCTAATCAATAAACGTAGGGTAACAGTGTTTGAAAGTTGAAATATGTTACAGACACTTTCGTTAATGGTCAATTAAAATGATTGCATCGGTTTCAGAGCTGTTTAATCGGTTACACACATGATACGAAATACAAAAAAAAGATATATAGTAGCAATACATAATATCGTGCTCTCTCGTGGATATTCCACATATATAAAAATAAATTAATTAGCGACACAGCAAACAGGTAATAGACAAAACTCGATAGCCGTTGCCACAAATTCTGGACGTAATCACATCCCAACAGACACCAAGCAAGGTAATCCCAGAGAATACAATTGGACAAAAAAACTGTAATAATTAGAGAAACCCAATGCAGCTACTAGTCGCCACGTGGTGAAATATAGGTCAGAAAGTTCACCTGCAAACGTTCATTCTAAACAACATTCTGGTTTATTTCTCATTACATATCCGGTGTAATGTACGTTTTACAACAAGCAGATGGTTATAACAACTTCAGATTAATCCCTCACTCGTGTTTAGAATTTCCATTTGCATATAGCTAAAGTTTCATTAATTTCTATAGCTGCCCCTATCGTGGAATACACCCTCAATATGCATTTTCTTAGTGAGAAATTCCATTATCTTTATTGTTCTAGCGACAAAAATGTTGTACGTGTTTTTATTATTTAATACCGGCTTTAGTTTCTCTTTTTTGAGTTTTGTTATAATCGCCTGACAAACTACACGTTGATTAAGCTATTTAAAACATTTGTGATCTCGTTGTCTCTATTTTCTATAACCAAAAATACAGAATGAAATAATGACGCAAGTGTCTTCTGTGGTGACAACATGTTTAATCTACTTAATCCTTAAATAGTGCGATGTCGACGAATCTGCGATAAAATTCTACACTGCAAATATTATTGCACTCGTATTTTTGTTAAAAAGAAGAAAAATAAAGATACCATATTGTGTTAATATTAAGTTTTGCTCTGTAAATGTGTAGAAAAAAACAAACAAAATTTGACAGGAGCAATATAGCGTTTAAAAATAAAGAGACAAATATTTACCTACAAGATTATCCTCATCTTTTCATCGCATTTACATAGAATCATCTCACCGTAACAAAACGAAATGAAGTTATTAGTTCTGATCGCTTTAGTGTTGATTTCAAGCAGTTTGCAGCATCGTAAAAACAGAAGTGAATTTTCACTATTGTTCTTCTTTTCGAAATACTTCGTTAAAGGATTAAATTACGTAACAATTTAATAAAACTTTATTAATTTAACTTTAGGGAGCATTACAAAAGGACTATATTTGGGTTTAGCATTAATTTTTTAGCATCAGTTTGCCCTGGTACTGACTGCATCCCGTACCAACTTATGATAGTGGAGGAAATCGTTGATTCTGATTTTAACTGCATCTACACGACGTACTTGTATGGTGTGACTAAGTGTTTGTGCGAACCTGTGGGCCGATGCATTGGTACTCATTTTAATAATTGCATCAATCAAACAGTAACCGATAAAGACGCATGCAAAAATTGTTACTACATAGACGAGTACATAAAATTCATCAAGACAAAAGATTTCAATTGTTTGTCCGCCGATCTTCTCTTAAAATATCGAGATTGTGTTTGCAAAGACCCCATTGATAAATGTCCAGGAAATATATATAATGATTGCTTTAAAAGATGTTTTACCGTAGCCTAGTAGTTGTATCATAAATTGGGATGGAACGAACAGTCTCATACTTAGGAGTAACTAGTATATATATACAGTGTGTTCCATTAGTTTACCTATATGTTATCTTAACGATTGACTACATTTCAGGTCACGTTTTGTTTTATGCTTTCCAAAGTTTTCTTTACCGTAGCCTGGTAGTATCATAAACTGGAGCAAACAGTCCTATAGAAGAAACCAGTATAGTAAAACCAGTATATATAAGCCTATTAGTAGTACAAGAAAATGTAAAGAGTTCCCAAACGTACGCTCTTATAGAACATCATTTCCTGTTAACATCAATTTAACCGGCTTGCGTATCGAACGCCGCGGATTCAAAGCAGCTTCCTACAATTGGAAACGCGCTACTTGGATACCGCTGCCGCTATCGCCATCAGATTTTAATTTTTTTTTTTTAATTTTTTTTTTTATTTTTTTTTTTTTTTTTTTTTTTTTTTTTTTTTTTTTTTTTTTTTTTTTTTTTTTTTTTTTTTTTTTTTTTTTTTTTTTTTTTTTTCTTTTTTTTTTTTTTTTTTAATGTCTTTCTTCGCCCTTCTTACCTTTTTTTTCAACTTTTTGTTCTAAGCTTTCTTCTTGTCACTGGATTAGGATTTATTTCCATTGACTTTGTTTAATCTCTATAAGGCATGAATGCAATGTACAAGATGTGGTGAAATAGTCAAAAAAGCGAAAGAAAGAGGGAACGAACATGTACGCAAAATGCCTTAAGACCGATTACCAAGGATAATCAGAGACAACAAACCACCAGGAAAGAGGGCCAGTTGGAAGGCCTCCAAATAAATGAAGACAAAGCTGGATATCATCATCCGTTGAATGGACAGAAGAAATCCTATAAAGAAAAAGAAGACTTTGTTTAAGCAGCTGAATCTCTGTATCATCCTAGGTTTTTGGTTCTTGCTTTATCATTATGTCTCCGAACGTTTACTTTTCATTTCTCTTATCTTTACTCTGCATCTATATCCTCATTTATCTAACTATCTCTTCTTTTACATTTCTCCCTTCCTCTCTACATCTCTCTATTTTATCACTAGTAATACTTCCTCCTTCTTCTTCTGGCCCGTTTCTAATTTTTTTTCATTTCCATCCAGGATTCATTTTTCTATTTTTTATATCTCGGTCGGGTACCCAATGCCTTTTTTCCACTCTTATCATCGTCATAACTCTTGTACATCACCATCCTTACTAGTTGAAAATGTATCTTATTTTTCTTATATCCATTTAAAAACACTCTCTCCTAATACTTTATTCTTTTCTCAACGTTTGCCGATTTTGTACATATCTACGTTGTCCGCATATGCAACTATCTCCACCTTTATCCTCTCTATCACTACTCCCCTCATTTCTTTTCCGAATCTCCTATGTAAAATGAACCCTTATTTTCTCCATCAACTTGCCTTTAACTATTTCTATTTATTTCATAAAATCTTAGCATAGATTTTATATCCGGCCAGGTTTAATTTACTTCCAGGAGTTCTTTATTTTATTCTTCTCTCCCCGCTATAAATCGGACATATAGGATATATATCTCCTGCAAATTAGACACTATTAATCATGTCTGATTCTCATGTCTTCAATTTTGGTATAGCTTTTTCTATTTTCTCAGTTCCTCACTTCTTTTTTTCTTCTGTGTATTTCTAAACTCATATATCTTTATTAATATACTTTTCTTATTGTTTGCTTTTTTTTATTAATGAATTTCTGTTTTTCTTTCTCTCATTTCTATCATCTGTTCCTCTTTCTGTCTTTCTCTCCTACCACCTGCAAATTTTCATTACCCTACTTCAATTCTTTTATCGCTTCTTTAACTTTCTCATTTTCCCCACTTCTTCTTTTCTCCTACGTTATTTCTTATACATTCTTATCTATCTTTGTTCTCTACTTTTCTTTTTGTTTGCCTTTTATTAATGAATTTTTTCTGTATTTTATTCCCCATTTCTATCCTCAGTTCCTCTACATCATTTTGTCATTTTTCTTTTGTGTCTTTCTCTCATTACATTTTTAGTCACGCAAGGTTTTCATGTCTTCAATTTTTTATTTCTTCTTCTATTTATCATTCCCCCAATTTTTCCTCTCTGCTATTTTTCTTTGTTTGCCTTTTATTGATGAATTTCTCTGTATTTATTTTTCCGATTTTTATCTTCAGTTCTTTCTCTTTTTCCTCTTTCTGTCTTTCTCTCGTACTAACTACAACTTTCTATTACCCTCATTATATTGTATTAGTAATGTGTAGTTCCTTCAATTTTATTTATTGCCTCTTATATTTTATTCATTCTCTTTACTTCTTCTTTTTCCTTTGTTGTTCATTCCTCATCTATTTTATTCTTCTACTTTTTCTTTTGTTTGCCTTTTTATTAATGAATTTATGTGTATGTTTCCCATTTATATTCTCAGTTCCTTTACTTTCTATTCGTCCTTTTCCTTTTTCGGTCATTCTATGTTACTTCCTGCACATCTCCATTACCTTCATTATATTCTATTAGTCAAGTCTGGTTTTTATTTCTTCAATTTTTTAATTGTTTCTTCTATCTTATTAATCGCCCACTTTGCTTCTCCTCTGTTATTCCTTAATCATCTATCTTTATTTTCCACCTTTTTATTTGTTTTTATTAATGAATTTATCTGTATTTCTTTTCCTCATTTCGATTCTTGGTATATCTTCTTTTATTCGGCTTTTTCTCTTTCTGTCATTCTCTCCTACCACCTGCAAATTTCCATTACGTTCGTTTTATTCTTTCAGTTCGTCTGGTTTTCATGTCTTCAATTTTTTCATTGTTTCTTCTATCTAATCATTCCCTTATTTCTTCTTTTCTCCTTTATTTCTTCCTTATCTAGTTTTCCTTTTATTAATGAATTTCTTTCCCCATTTCCTCTACTTCTATTCGTCCTTTACCTCTTTTTCCTCTTTCTTCCACCACTTGAAAATTTCCATTACCTCGTTATATTCTACCTTTTATCCATGTATACTATTCTCTTTTCCTTACCATTTACTATCATTTCCCATTCTCCCATACCCTTTATTAAAATCTATTTGACTTTTTTTTACTTAAAATATGGAAGGTTGTTACCTTCGTTTTGGTATCAACGTATTTTACAAAAGTATTACTGTTGTGGATTTTTTTGTATTTTATAAATGAGGTAAGAGCTAGAAGTTGGAATTGTCGTGACATTGGATAACACTCTCCAGATTTATTGGCATTTCAGCCGGATTTGAGTTTCAATAATTTCACGAAGGCAATCTGCAACCTATTCCGCACCCTTGAGTTAGCCTGCAATTTTCCTATTTATGTTACGTTTTCCGCAAAAATTCTTTTGGCATGTAACAAAGTGATCAGTGTCAACAAGAACATAATGTTGCTCCAAAGAATCACCACTTCGGTTTTAGGACCTGGCCGTCAAAAGCCTTCCAGACTACAAAAAAAAACATCCACGACAAATTTGTTAGGGATTTTGGCTGAGTAAGGGTTGACATGTCTAAAATATTTGGTGGTTTTTTAAATCTCAAAGCAATTCAGCAATAGAAGCAATATCGTCCACACACTATACCTATGTATTTTTTTCACATTACATATTTCTCCTTCATTCCCGCCTTTATGTCCACTACTCATTGTACTTTTTTTTTCGTAGTTCTTCTTTCGTTTATTATTCTCAAATCATTTCATTTACTCCTTACCTTCTTTTCCAGATTTGTTGCTTCTATCTTTATCTTCGTCGACGATATTTTCTATTTTCTTCTATGTAATTCCTTACTCGGCTACAATTATTCTTCTTCTTTTCTTTTTGTTTGCCTTTTTATTGATGATTTTTTCTGTATTTCTCGATCGTCAGTCTCGTCTACTTCTATTCGTCCATTTTTTACGTTCTTTCTCCCTCTTTTAATTCTTTTTCGTTTCATCACATTTTTGTCCTACTATTGTTTCTTTCACCTCTTTTTTTGTACCGTTTCTTTGCAAATACTTTCTCGTTATTTAATTTTTTTCCACATATTACATATTTTCCACTCATTTCCAATATCTTTTCATTGAACTTTTTCTTCTTCTCCCTCTTTCTTACTTTTTTCTCTCTTATTTTTTTTTTCATTATTGTGTTGTGATCTAATTGTAATGTATGGTGGCCAGGAGCCCAGAAAATTGGTTAAATCTGTACAGTGTGATGACAAAATCGTGTGCAATTGGGAATTGATTCGCCTCCACTTACCGACCCACGCAACAATTTTCAACAGAATCGTCTCTAGTTTTTAATAGTAAACAACTAAACATTAAGGTTTAGAGTAGAGTTCTGCAACTGAAGGCATACTTAAGCTCTTACAGTAGAGCATTCATTGTTAATATAAATGCATCCGCCTTATGCGTATCGAATGCGGTGTATTCAATTCAGCGTTCTACAATTGAAACGCATTGTCTGATACTGCTGCTGCTGTCGCCCAACAGCCTTACCTCTATGTAGACAACGCGAGGCTTGGGTATCCCAGTCTGAGCCCATATGTTAACCAGAAACTTGCCCTTACCTTTTCTCTTTTTATTTCTCTTCCTGTAGATTTTGTACCGGTCTTAGCTATTAGTCACGTCTGGTTTTAACTTCTTCTTTTCTTGTCTGTTATGCTTTCTGTACTTTTTCTTTTGTTTCCTTTTTGTTCATCATCATTTTCTTTATTCCTCCCATTTATATTCTCAGTTTCTCAACTTCTTCTCGTATTTTTTTACTTTCTTCTCTCTTTATTAATTCTTTTTGCATTTCCACACATTCTCTGTTCCCTGTTCTCTGTTGTACCTTTTACACAATGTTTTGTTTAAACCATACAAAATAATTTTCTTCTTCTTTTTCTCAGATCGGTCCCTGTAACTATTTTCTTGTTACCTCTATTGTGCACATACTATATTAACATCTTATACTTCTACCTCCTTTCCGCCTTCATATATCTTTCACTACATATTTGTGACGCGAGTCAACAAAATTTCATCCCTACGTTTATCGCCATCTTGTGTTATGTTGTTTCAAGTGCGTAGTTTTGTATCCGTTTCTTAAAACTTATCTTGACATTGAATTCGTAAGATGTCGACGGTTTAATCTTGTTTACTGTTAGTCGGCAATCGTTTTGTTAGTTGCTTTTCGTTAGAAATGTTTGAATTAAGCTCCTTGCAGCTGCAAAATATGAATGGTTTCTTCGTCAGACTTTGGTTCAAGTTTATCATTTATCAAGTTTTAGTTTTGGTAAAACTTAACACGCACGTTCGCTTGATACCTTTTTGTTGATTAGCATTTGTTTATAATGAAACCCAGAGCGACAAAATAAAACTGATTCCCTACGGATACATTAGTTGTAGTTTATCGAATAAGTTGAGGGGATGAATGTAAAACGTCTTATTGACAAATCAAATGAACTTATTGAAATTCAACGTATTTAAATAGTTTTTTCATTTATACGTTTGTTTGACATTTTACTTTCTGAGGCAGTGATAAGAGACAGAGAAGTGTAACCTCCCCCCCCGCTAAAGCAGCTTCTATCGTGGCGCTTTAATTTCAGGGTTTGATAGCGTCACACAATAATATTCCTGAATAAGGTCGAGTCCATTCTTTACTCATACATATTTTATGCATTTCGACCACGTCGTTATCTGGTGAAATAAAATAAACATACTGTTATCGGAATGTTTGCGTCAGCAATTGCTGTTTACATTAACTTCTAAAAGGTCATCCGTATTTGATTTAGTTAGACTACATGTGAACTTCAAATGGTTTGTGTATTTAAAAACATTGCAATTATCACGTTTCTAGTTTCACTGCCAGGTGAGTTGCTTACAAAGCGTAAACGTAAACGTAAACTTGTGTTGCTGCAGGCGTCCACGTAATAAATGAAGAAGAATGGAGCAATTTGAGTAAGTACGCTCAAAAGTACCTATAGTATACTTTCAAATACCGTTTTTAGCATCATGCAAGACGCCGGACAACGAAACAGGACGTTGCGTGCAATTGTTTTCATGTCCACCCTCCTACATCTCTTCACGAATCCGCCGAAAGGAAGACGGTCATACATGCAAAAATTCGAATGCGATGAACAAGAAGGTGTAATCGGCTTGTGTTGTCCGAAACATTATGATTATTACAATATCAGCGCCGACAAAAAAAAAAAAAGTGGAAATAAAACGGAGTTTGACGAATATCCGTGGGTGGCAGCCGTAATGAATTCTCATTTTCATGAAGAATATATTTACTGTCATGGCGCTCTCATTGGCCCAAGATATGTAGTAACGTCGGCACATTGCGCGGCTATCACGATCGCCCTGTAAGATCAGGTTATTTTTATTGGTCTTCAAATTACGCTTTCGTTTTAGCCCAGGACACTATTGGGTACGTTTAGGAGACTATCACTCAAAACAAAACTGACTGCAAAGAACTAACTTACGATATAGAATGCAACGAAGCAGAAGATTTTGGTATTGAAGATTCCTTGGAGCATCCTCTATAACAAGTACGACCGTTTCTATGCCAAAATTAATAATATAGGACTGATTAGATTAAATCGATCGGTGTTGTACTCAGACTTCATCAGGCCAATTTGTTTGTCTGATGAAAATTCGATTCTTCCCCAAAAAATGATATTGTGTATTCAACCGGATGGCTAACACAAAACTGATATCAGCAAATTTGATCATCAAACGAAAATCTGTGATAACTTTGGTGAGCGACGATGAGTGCCTCAAATGTTTAGGACCATTTGGAAAATCCAAAACTCAAAGTGCGCCAGTTTCGTTAGACATCGCAAAGTATTTTATGTGCGGAGTTGCCACAAACGGTTGACGGAATAGTCGAAGGCGAACCCGTCATGTTTTCGTATAAAAATCAATGGTACTTGGTTGAATTTCTTCGTGGAACTACGAACTTGTTCCCGAAAATACGGTGCGATATACTAAAGTCGTCGGGTACTTAGATTGGGTTAGATCTTCCATCGAAAGCTTAGATTTAAAATTTAATCGCATACGATCCACATTAGACACCTTTGGTTAAACGAACAAAGTAAAAATTGGCAAAGGCCAAAGTAATAAAAAGCATAGCCTGCAAAGATACATTTTCTTAGAATTAATTTTATTAATTTTATTATTTGCACTGCATTTGTACTAAATTCTCTCGTGAGATGTCCAAACGCTTCTGTGTCTCAAAATTACTTGGAGGACTACGAAACTTATCACAGCATAAACAAAATCACTATCGAGGGAGTCATGTGGTGGCAAACTGTAACCTTCGTTGTATTTTCCTTGTAAAATAATCGTTTTACGCATATTTAAATTGCTTTGAATTTCATTTACACGGTAAAATTGTTTTTTTTCGTTTGGGATTGTACGTGATATTTGTCCCATTTTCTTATCTTGAAACGTTGTAAGTCGCCATCGGTTCATCGACTTCACCATGAAATAAATTAAACTTACTGTATCACTGTAAATTTCCTTAAGGTTAAAAAGTTCTATTGATGATACGTGCAGTGGTGATGATAAGAAAAGCTCTATTCCGTTTTCAAGCAGTCTAAATTTAGTTGCGTGTCTAATGCACGTATGGTAACAGGAATTAAGTAAATTTCAATTTTGAAATTAGTTAGGTGTGTTATTCCTCGTTCTTCTTATCAAGAAATGTAATCTTTGAAGTTTACTAGTAATTTAAGTTTGCTCCCAGTTTTCGGTTGTTACGGTTTTAAAACTTCCCGTACAACAAACATAACATTCGTTCTTAGTGTAGGATCTATCAAAAGGATTTATTGCACCGACATGCCAGTTAAAAAGAATTGTTTTAATACGACTTCCTTCTTTGTTTCTAACGTCTTCGTAAATTATAAACTGTTGCGAAGCGTTTTGTGTTTACGCATATTATTATTATTTGCTTTAATTCGAATTATTATTAACTTTTAGTGGGTTGATTGAACTTTTTGTATGTAGATTTAATTCATGAATACAAGAGGCGCAAAGTTATAGAGTTACCTTAGATTTGTTTGGAATTGTTCGAGCCTAACGCAGGTATCATTAAATTAGATAAGTTGATTTATTAAAGAAAATTAGTGATCTCGTGATCAATTAGATGTCTTTTACTAGTGTCAATCACGTATATACTTACATTTATATATGTTTTAAATGCAATATAAATCTTGTTAAATTTTCTTTGTAACGAGTCTTTTTAATTTATATTAGATTTTAATTTTTTAATGTCTTTCTTCGCCCTTCTTACCTTTTTTTTCAATTTCTTGTTCTAAGCTTTCTTCTCTTGTCACTGGATTAGGATTTATTTCCATTGACTTTGTTTAATCTCTATAAGGCATGAATGCAATGTACAAGATGTGGTGAAATAGTCAAAAAAGCGAAAGAAAGAGTGGAACGAACATGTACGCAAAATGCCTTAATACCGATTACCAAGGATAATCAGAGACAACAAACCACCAGGAAAGAGGGCCAGTTGAAGGCCTCCAAATAAATGAAGACAAAGCTGATATCATCATCCGTTGAATGGACAGAAGAAATCCTATAAAGAAAAAGAAGACTTTGTTTAAGCAGCTGAATCTCTGTATCATCCTAGGTTTTTGGTTCTGCTTTATCATTATGTCTCCGAACGTTTACTTTTCATTTCTCTTATCTTTACTCTGCATCTATATCCTCATTTATCTAACTATCTCTTCTTTTTACATTTCTCCTTCCTCTCTACATCTCTATTTTATCACTAGTAATACTTCCTCCTTCTTCTTCTGGCCCGTTTCTAATTTTTTTCTCATTTCCATCCAGGATTCATTTTTTCTATTTTTTTATATCTCGGTCGGGTACCCAATGCTCTCTTTTTCCACTCTTATCATCGTCATAACTCTTGTACATCACCATCCTTACTAGTTGAAAATGTATCTTATTTTTCTTATATCCATTTAAAAACACTCTCTCCTAATACTTTATTCTTTTTCTCAACGTTTGCCGATTTTGTACATATCTACGTTGTCCGCATATGCAACTATCTCCACCTTTATCCTCTCTATCACTACTCCCCTCATTTCTTTTTCCGAATCTCCTATGTAAAATGAACCCTTATTTTCTCCATCAACTTGCCTTTAACTATTTCTCATTTATTTCATAAAATCTTAGCATAGATTTTATATCCGGCCAGGTTTAATTTACTTCCAGGAGTTCTTTATTTTATTCTTCTCTCCCCGCTATAAATCGGACATATAGGATATATATCTCCTGCAAAATTAGACACTATTAATCATGTCTGATTCTCATGTCTTCAATTTTGGTATAGCTTTTTCTATTTTCTCAGTTCCTCACTTCTTTTTTTCTTCTGTGTATTTCTAAACTCATATCTTTATTAATATACTTTTCTTATTGTTTGCTTTTTTTTATTAATGAATTTCTGTTTTTCTTTTCTCTCATTTCTATCATCTGTTCCTCTTTCTGTCTTTTCTCCTACCACCTGCAAATTTTCATTACCCTACTTCAATTCTTTTATCGCTTCTTTAACTTTCTCATTTTCCCCACTTCTTCTTTTCTCCTACGTTATTTCTTATACATTCTTATCTATCTTTGTTCCTCTACTTTTCTTTTTGTTTGCCTTTTTATTAATGAATTTTTCTGTATTTTATTCCCCATTTCTATCCTCAGTTCCTCTACATCATTTTGTCATTTTTCTTTTTGTGTCTTTCTCTCATTACATTTTTTAGTCACGCAAGGTTTTCATGTCTTCAATTTTTATTTCTTCTTCTATTTATCATTCCCCAATTTTTCCTCTCTGCTATTTTTCTTTGTTTGCCTTTTTATTGATGAATTTCTCTGTATTTATTTTTCCGATTTTTATCTTCAGTTCTTTCTCTTTTTCCTCTTTCTGTCTTTCTCTCGTACTTAACTACAACTTTCTATTACCCTCATTATATTGTATTAGTAATGTGTAGTTCCTTCAATTTTTATTTATTGCCTCTTATATTTTATTCATTCTCTTTACTTCTTCTTTTTTTCCTTTGTTGTTCATTCCTCATCTATTTTATTCTTCTACTTTTTCTTTGTTTTGCCTTTTTATTAATGAATTTATGTGTATGTTTCCCATTTATATTCTCAGTTCCTTTACTTTCTATTCGTCCTTTTCCTCTTTCGGCCATTCTATGTTACTTCCTGCACATCTCCATTACCTTCATTATTATCTATTAGTTACGTCTGGTTTTTATTTCTTCAATTTTTAATTGTTTCTTCTATCTTATTAATCGCCCACTTTGCTTCTCCTCTGTTATTCCTTAATCATCTATCTTTATTCTTCCACCTTTTTAATTGTTTTTATTAATGAATTTATCTGTATTTCTTTTCTCATTTCGATTCTTGGTATCTCTTCTTTTATTCGGTTTTTTCTCTTTCTGTCATTCTCTCCTACCACCTGCAAACTTCCATTACGTTCGTTTTATTCTTTCAGTCTCGTCTGGTTTTCATGTCTTCAATTTTTTCATTGTTTCTTCTATCTCATCATTTGCTTATTTCTTCTTTTCTCCTCTTCATTTCTTCCTTATCTAGTTTTCCTTTTTATTAATGAATTTATCTGTATTTCTTTTTTCGTAGTTCTTCTTTCTTTATTATTCTCAAATCATTTCATTTACTCCTTACCTTCTTTTCCAGATTTGTTGCTTCTATCTTTATCTTCGTCGACCATATTTTCTATTTTCTTCTATGTAATTCCTTACTCGGCTACAATTATTCTTCTTCTTTTCTTTTTGTTTGCCTTTTTATTGATGATTTTTCTGTATTTCTCGATCGTCAGTTCGTCTACTTCTATTCGTCCATTTTTACGTTCTTCTCCCTCTTTTTAATTCTTTTTCGTTTCATCACATTTTTCGTCCTACTATTCTTTCTTTCACCTCTTTTTTTTGTACCGTTTCTTTGCAAATACTTTCTCGTTATTTCCTTTTTTTCCACATATTACATATTTTCCACTCATTTCCAATATCTTTTCATTGAACTTTTCTTTTTTTTTCTTTCTTATTTTTTTCATTATTGTGTTGTGATCTAATTGTAATATATGGTGTCCAGGGGCCAAGAAAATCGGTTAAATCTGTACAGTGAGTTGACAAAATCGTGTGCAATTGGGAATTGATTCGCCTCCACTTACCGACCCACGCAACAATTTTCGACAGAATCGTCTCAAGCTTTTTATAGTAAACAACTAAACATTAAGGTTTAGAGTAGAGTTCTGCAACTGAAGGAATACTTAAGCTCTTACAGTAGAGCATTCATTATTAATATAAATGCATCCGCCTTATGCGTATCGAATGCGGTGTATTCAATGCAGCGTTCTACAATTGAAACGCATTGTCTGGATACTGCTGCTGCTGTCGCCCATCAGCCTTACCTCTATGTAGACAACGCGAGGCTTGGGTATCCCAGTCAGCTTATGTTAACCAGAAACTTGCCCTTACCTTTTTCTCTTTTATTTCTCTTCCTGTAGATTTTGTATCCGGTCTTAGCTATTAGTCACGTCTGGTTTTAACTTCTTCTTTTCTCGTCTGTTATGCTTTCTGTACTTTTTCTTTTGTTTCCTTTTTTGTTCATCATCATTTTCTTTATTCCTCCCCATTTATATTCTCAGTTTCTCAACTTCTTTCCGTATTTTTTTTACTTTCTTCTCTTTTTTATTAATTCTTTTTGCATTTCCACACATACTCTGTTCCCTGTTCTCTGTTGTACCTTTTACACAATGTTTTGTTTAAACCATACAAAATAATTTTTCTTCTTTTTTTCTCAGATCGGTCCCTGTAACTATTTTCTTGTTATTGTGCACATACTATATTAACATCTTATACTTCTACCTCCTTTCCGCCTTCATATATCTTTCACTACATATTTGTGACGCGAGTCAACAAAATTTCATCCCTACGTTTATCGCCATCTTGTGTTATGTTGTTTCAAGTGCGTAGTTTTGTATCCGTTTCGTAAAACTTATCTTGGACATTGAATTCGTAAGATGTCGACGGTTTAATCTTGTTTACTGTTAGTCAGCAATCGTTTTGTTAGTTGCTTTTCGTTAGAAATGTTTGAATTAAGCTCCTTGCAGCAGCAAAAATATGAATGGTTTCTTCGTCAGACTTTGGTTCAAGTTTATCATTTATCAAGTTTTAGTTTTGGTAAAACTTAACACGCACGTTCACTTGATACCTTTTTGTTGATTAGCATTTGTTTATAATTAAACCCAGAGCGACAAAATAAAACTGGTTCCCTACGGATACATTAGTTGTAGTTTATCGAATAAGTTGAGGGTATGAATGTGTAAAACGTCTTATTGAGAAGTCAAATGAACTTATTGAAATTCAACGTATTTAAATAGTTTTTTCATTTATACGTTTGTTTGACATGTTACTTTCTGAGGCAGTGATAAGAGACAGAGAAGTGTAACCTCCCCCGGCAAAGCAGCTTCTATCGTGGCGCTTTAATTTCAGGGTTTGATAGCGTCACACAATAATATTCCTGAATAAGGTCGAGTCCATTCTTTACTCATACATATTTTATGCATTTCGACCACGTCATTATCTGGTGAAATAAAATAAACATACTGTTATCGGAATGTTTGCGTCAGCAATTGCTGTTACATTAACTTCTAAAAGGTCATCCGTATTTGATTTAGTTAGACTACATGTGAACTTCAAATGGTTTGTGTATTTAAAAACATTGCAATTATCACGTTTCTAGTTTCACTGCCAGGTGAGTTGCTTACAAAGCGTAAACGTAAACGTAAACTTGTGTTGCTGCAGGCGTGCACGTAATAAATGAAGAAGAATGGAGCAATTTGAGTAAGTACGCTCAAAAGTACCTATAGTATACTTTCAAATACCGTTTTTTAGCATCATGCACGACGCCAGACAACGAAACAGGACGTTGCGTGCAATTGTTTTCATGTCCACCCCTCCTACATCTCTTCACGAATCCGCCGAAAGGAAGACGGTCATACATGCAAAAATTCGAATGCGATGAACAAGAAGGTGTAACCGGCTTGTGTTGTCCGAAACATTATGATTATTACAATATCAGCGCCGACTCAAATCAACCTGCATTTTCCGACAAAACATTTTGCGGGATGCAACATGCAGACGACTATTTTCCTTTCGCCAGTGGAAATAAAACGGAGTTTGACGAATATCCGTGGGTGGCAGCCGTAATGAATTCTCATTTTCATGAAGAATATATTTACTGTCATGGCGCTCTCATTGGCCCAAGATATGTAGTAACGTCGGCACATTGCGCGGCTATCACGATCGCCCTGTAAGATCAGGTTATTTTTATTGGTCTTCAAATTACGCTTTCGTTTTAGCCCAGGACACTATTGGGTACGTTTAGGAGACTATCACTCAAAAAACAAAACTGACTGCAAGGAACTAACTTACGATATAGAATGCAACGAAGCAGAAGATTTTGGTATTGAAGATTCCTTGGAGCATCCCCTCTATAACAAGTACGACCGTTTCTATGCCAAAATTAATAATATAGGACTGATTAGATTAAATCGATCGGTGTTGTACTCAGACTTCATCAGGCCAATTTGTTTGTCTGATGAAAATTCGATTCTTCCCCAAAAAAATGATATTGTGTATTCAACCGGATGGGCTAACACAAAACTGATATCAGCAAATTTGATCATCAAACGAAAATCTGTGATAACTTTGGTGAGCGACGATGAGTGCCTCAAATGTTTAGGACCATTTGGAAAATCCAAAACTCAAAGTGCGCCAGTTTCGTTAGACATCGCAAAGTATTTTATGTGCGGAGTTGCCACACAAACGGTTGGTGGAATAGTCGAAGGCGAACCCGTCATGTTTTCGTATAAAAATCAATGGTACTTGGTTGGAATTTCTTCGTGGAACTACGAACTTGTTCCCGAAAATACGGTGCGATATACTAAAGTCGTCGGGTACTTAGATTGGATTAGATCTTCCATCGAAAGCTTAGATTTAAAATTTAATCGCACACGATCCACATTAGACACCTTGGTTAAACGAACAAAGTAAAAAAAAAATTGGCAAAGGCCAAAGTAAGAAAAAGCATAGCCTGCAAAGATACATTTTCTTGGAATTAATTTTATTAACTTTATTATTTGCGCTTCATTTGTATTAAATTCTCTCGTGAGATGTCCAAACGCTTCTGTGTCTCAAAATTACTTGAAGGACTACGAAACTTATCACAGCATAAACAAAATCACTATCGAGGGAGTCATCATGTGGCGGCAAACTGTAACCTTCGTTGTATTTTCCTTGTAAAATAATCGTTTTACGCATATTTAAATTGCTTTGAATTTCATTTACACGGTAAAATTGTTTTTTTTTCGTTTGGGATTGTACGTGATATTTGTCCCATTTTCTTATCTTGAAACGTTGTAAGTCGCCATCGGTTCATCGACTTCACCATGAAATAAATTAAACTTACTGTCTCACTGTAAATTTCCTTAAGGTTAAAAAGTTCTATTGGTGATACGTGCACTGGTGATGATAAGAAAGGCCCTATTCCGTTTTCAAGCAGTCTAAATTTAGTTGCGTGTCTAATGCACGTATGGTAACAGGAATTAAGTAAATTTCAATTTTGAAATTAGTTAGGTGTGTTTCAATTTCGATTTCTTCTTATCAAAAATGTAATCTTTGAAGTTTACTAGTAATTTAAGTTTGCTCCCAGTTTTCGGTTGTTACGGTTTTAAAACTTCCCGTACAACAAACATAACATTCGTTCTTAGTGAAGGATCTATCAAAAAGGATTTATTGCACCGACATGCCAGTTAAAAAGAATTGTTTTAATACGACTTCCCTTCTTCGTTTCTAACGTCTTCGTAAATTATAAACTGTTGCGAAGCGTTTTTGTGTTTACGCGCATATTATTATTATTTGCTTTAATTCGAATTATTATTAACTTTTAGTGGGTTGATTGAACTTTTTGTATGTAGATTTAATTCATGAATACAAGAGGCGCAAAGTTATAGATTTACCTTAGATTTGTTTGGAATTGTTCGAGCCTAACGCAGGTATCATTAAATTAGATAAGTTGATTTATTAAACAAAATGAGTGATCCGTGATCAATTAGATGTCTTTTACTAGTGTCAATCAGGTATATACTTACATTTATATATGTTTTAAATGCAATATAAATCTTGTTAAATTTTCTTTGTAACGAGTCTTTTAATTTATATTAGATTTTAATTTTGTGTGTTGCGATACCTTTTAATAGATTTGTGTTAGGAATTTCTTAAGGTAAGTCAATTGGAAAATACCCTCTGAACAGGTTTTCAGTGAACTTCTTTTTGCATGCAACAAAACCGCGATCATAGTTAACAAAACAACATACGTAATTACGTTAATAATGCCCATAATTGTACAAACGCTGCAATCTGCTAACTCGCACAGTATTGACCTTTTTTCTGAATGCTGTGGTACGTGTTGGTTTCTGTTTTTGGTTGTCCAAATAAATAAAAAAACAGCTTTTCCTGCATCCTCTTCTCATCTGGGGTATGAATACAAAAATAGACTCCCATTTCAGGACCCCTATTTTTTCCTATAATATATGTAGGTTTAGCCAAATGCGGATTATATCATCCGAAGCTTAAGTTTTTTTTCTCTTGATAGAGAGAATTGAGAATGATGATTTAACCTTGTATTGATGTACATGGGCATTGAATTGCTGATCATGCTGAAATGCTCAATATTAGTTTGAGGTGATGATTTGACTTTAGTTTCTTATATGAGATGCTGTCGGGAGAATAAAGTTCCACTAGTGGTTATGGCATTTTGACGGTCAGTTTGTTTAGTGAGTTGGTGAACTTATAGCTTGAAGTTTTCTTATTCCACAGTATTTGATTTATAAGACCAATAGTTTGGAAGTTTTTATGGGGTTGCCAGCAGCCAACCATTAACATTCGCATAACAATACAATTTCTCAAGAACGCGGAACATGAACAACACAAACGCACACATAAGCAGTTCATCAATATTCACAACCTTGTCGCGTCATCATGACCTGCTCAAGTAAGCGTACACCTTTCATTCTAACTTAGCGGACACAACAGATGTCCAACAACACACAGCGACGTATTGGCGTTTTTAAATTTGAAGAACCGACGAGTATGAAATAGTTTCCGTTACATTATGTTTATAACAAATTATCAACAACCTAGTAATTAAATATATAATGTTCCTCCAAACTTAGAGTTTTAGTTTTAAATGTTATACCCCTATAGTGGAGGTAAGGCGAAATAAAACACTCTTGCAAGTTTTAATTAGCTAAATTAAAACTATTCTTAGATTTTTCTTAACGAGTCTTGGTTTCTACCGTTATCGTTGGTATTTCAAGTGTTACAATTGAGTTTAGTGTGTTAATGAACTGGACCGGAGATTTTCTGAAGTTTAATAAATCAATGGCTGGATCGCCATTCCCTTGACTTATTCTTTGTCTCACCCTCCTGTTAGATTGTAATATTTGGTTAAGCACTAAAATCATTCAAAAACTTTTTTTTACATTAGAATTAAATGATACGAGTTGTTTACCATTGATTTCTTTTGAATTTATTTAAAGAATTTGCGACCGATTATACTTGTTGGTATACTCTACAGTAACAATTTCTTGAAATATTGAGCATATTTTATGACTTTATGGTGCCGAAACTGATATGTCAACTAAATGGCTAGAGAAAACCGTAGATTCTTCATAAGTTTCTCAATGTTTCCAGATTACTTTCTGTTCGCTGGGTGTAATTGTGTTTGTTGCTTTTGTTAAGTTAATATAGCCGGGATCACGATTACACCAGATTTATTGTAAAACCGTACGTCACACATCTTAGGTGGGCGTTGGCCTGCCGAAACAGGCTCAAGTGGCCCACTCCTCGGTCAGCCGTAATTCAAAGATTATACACGTTTTAATTAATTATAATGTTACCCCCCCCCCCCCCCCCCCCCCCCCCCCCCCCCCTAATGTCGTGTTACAAGGAACGTCCCAATTCGAAATTGCGATCAAATACCATTGAGACTTCTTCGAAAACATCACAGGTTCGCCATCGGTATAAGAACATAGAACCTTTTACCTATCGCGCACATAAAATAATTTGTAACATCTCGAGATGCTGGTATAGTAGCAGTTTGTGCGATAGGAGGAAATTCAGATCCCAATACTTTAAGACACTCGCCGTCGTCTATTAAAGAAAGCGTCGATTTTCTTTTAACTATCGTTTTTTCTACACTATGGGTTGATTTTGCCCAACCTGAGGAGTACAAAGCATCGCCTGTTTGTGGAAGTACGGTATCTTGGAAATGCACACAAATTGGTCTGATATATTCTGTAAACTACATACCTATATCAGTGATGCCAAAAAGAGGTAGAGACATACCTGAGTATTGGACAGATTTGTTAAGTCTCAATAACCCTACGTCATTAATTCTAGGGTAAACGTAGTCATTGACGTTGTAAAAAGGATGCTTATACGCCTCTTTGATACCGAAATCTTCAGGTTCATTGCAATCAGTTCCGTACGAGAGGTCGATGCAATCAGTCCTGTTTTTATAATTATACTCTCCCAAGCGCACCCAAGGGCCATAACTGAAAGTAAATGCGCTTTAAGATGTAGAAGGAACGATATCACATAATTACCTTTGATCGGTATCATATATGCATCCTGCAGATGTTAGTACGTATTTTTCATTAATGAGCGCCCCTTGACAGTAAATACTTTCAATCAGCGGCGCGTCTTTTTCATGAAATACCCAATGCATTAACGCCGCGACCCAAGGAAATTCGTCGATTCCCGTTTCGTCTGTAATCGATAAAGGAATATAATCGTCTGTGTGCTGGAATCCGCAATACGTTTTGCCGGATAATGGTTTTGTCGGTTTTGGGACGTAGCGATAAAATCTTGGACAGCATACTTGAATTGTATCGTACTTTCTATCGCATATAAATTTCTTTACATACGATATTCGATTAGGTGGAGGATTTGCGAAGAGCGGCAGCAACGATGGACACGAGAACAGCTGCACGCATTTACCATCGTCTTTGTCGGGTGTGATGCACTCTTCTAAAAAAAAACGACACGCGAGTTTTTAAAAGATTATGTCAAGACCGGGCATCTTACCAGCTTTTAACCATTCCACATCATCGACTTCCGTGCGTGTACCTACGGAAGAAATCACATCAACGAATTTATAGAGCTTATATTACCTGGAACTACAAGTAGTGCAATTAATCCGAAAGTAATAGAAATTTGCTTCATAGTTTCGTACGCTATGTTGTTGACCTTGTGGAAGACTTGATACTATTATTGGTAAACGACGAAATTTCATTGGTTTTTAATTTGAAATAAATAACGAAACGCGATTGAAATCGTAACAAAACGTGGTAGGGTTTAATTGTACAAAAATAAATACCGCTCTCTTTATCTTTCTACATCGTTTTTATTTATTTTTTAAATAAATAATCGCAATTCACAATTTCTTTGTAGGGAGTAAGAAAAACCAATACGGTAAATACTTCTAACTGTTTTAACAACAAATAACTCTTAAGACGTGTCCAAGTACGTGGTTGTTCAAATCTGTCGTAGCTCGTTTTTCTTTAAACGTTTTGTAATACTGAAATTTTGCCCAAAAAAGATGAGAAAATGCTTTTGTGAAAAAAAATAGTTCAAATAAAAGTAAAATAAAAGTGCTCAGCGCCGAGAGACACATGGATGTCGGACATAATATTGATTTTCCCAGCTGCCCAATCTTCATTTTGTTGCCTGATGCCGTTCGAAAGTTGGCTTCAAATGGGAAGTTCCTGCTCAGTCGTCTCTGTGAGAGAGTAGGAGGGGTTGAGTAAAAAGGTTATAATAGGTAAATATACAAAGTTTTTCTGCTTCACTAAAAACCATTTTGGTGATTTAATTAATGAAATGTCAATTATCAAACACAACATTTGTCATTTACATGGCTTACTTTGACAATGTTAATTAATAAGTAACTATGATATCCTACAATTAATACCTCAATAATGGCTCAAGATAAAGACAGCGTATGATATATTTTTGAAATCAGAAAGAAAAGTTCTCTTCAAAAATGTAATAATATACAGGGTGTTACATTAAAAACATCATATTTTTGTTTTGTCCTGTAAACGGCGAGTAACTGAACTATTAATAACATTTTAAGATAATTTAGTAATGATAACAATAATAAGGGGTGGGTAAATTATAGTGAATAACCCTGTATCGTTAAAAATAATTGTAAGAAAAAAGTTGTTAAAAATTTTATTGTCTAAAACTATTACTGTAATGTAACAAACGTAACGCAGGCACTTGTAAAAACAATATTTGAATAGTTCGCCACTAAACCCGAAAATAAAGCTAAATAAAGCCATCTACGTTGAATCCAGGATAAAATCCTAACAACCGCTAGAATGCAGTGATAAATGTAGTAATATCAGCAATAAAATAAAACACAAGCATAGTAATAACGTAAATTATATTGAATGTTAATTTATTTTAAATAAAATGATCAATTTTGACAAAATTGTGTAAATATTAAAAGCCAAAAGGTACCCCTCTGCTTAGGCTACCTGAGGAAAGAAGGGTAAGAGAAAACTTCAGGTTCCGCCTTAACAATTAAACAAGCACAACATAACCAAAGTATGTATCAAAATAATTAACATTCATTGTAGGCAATTATTATTATTATTATTATAAACCCGGAACCTCTTAACCCAACAACCACCATTATTAGAATGTAGATGCAAAAATATTTCCGATTTAGAATACAGCAATTCAGCTCATTTTACACGCATTTTCAATTAAAACTAAAGAAAATTAGTTAACAGTGTATAACACCGTAGGTAACAAGCGAGTTTCACCAGCCGCAATAGCTCCTACCTGCCTATTCAGTTGGATTTTCGAGATCTCGTCAATTTTGAGATGGTCATAATGTAGTCAATTTAGTCAATATAAAGTTTTACAATTATCACATACGCACAAAATAAACATATTAAAATAAATAAAAATAAATGTGATCATGAGCCATCCCCCTGACCTTCGTCTCTCACGGAACAGAAAATATTAATCGTACAACAAAGCTCTTTCACCCACTGGTATTGCTTCATTCTGAATCATACTTTTATAAGTAAACTGCTTAAAATGTATCCTAAATTAAAAGATCAAAAACAAGCATCTTACATTTTCTTAATTGTATAGGGATCAAACAAAGAGAAGCGCCAACAAAATAACGGTTCCGCCAATCAAAGACACGTGGTTAAATTATTTACAACGTGAAATCGAGCGCAGTGTGCATAACATATAACAGATTGGAATACGCCATAACACGAATGTTATACCAATATTATTTGTACAAAAAAATACAATCCGAATGTTAGGTCACCATCGCGCTTAAAATAAAAATTGAAACCAAAAGTACGAGGCCGCGATAATTCGTTTTTTTATAAGTTACAATCAAAACCGCGTATCTTTAAATTGTTAAAATTGCGTAGTCAAGAAAAGGAATACGAATGCTACGTTAGATGGCTTTCTACCCCAATTGCACAACGAAACACGAGGTTGCAATACGCAATAATTACAAAAAATAAACGCAAATTATTAAATTTGGTAAAACAAAATTTATGAACATTGCGCATTTAGTTGCCAAGCTTTTAAAGTAAATTACAAGTACAAATTTTATACAAACCAAAAATAATACGTAGCAAGAAAAATTTCGTTGTTAACACTCTAACAGTCGGAGACCAGGCGCCAAAACTTTCCTTCGCATCCCTCGACAAAAACAATGCAGCCCCTTAACGGGACTTTGTAATGGTGCTATCTTACGGGCGCAGATCGACATATTTTAAACCGATTATAAAAAAAATTGCGGGTAATATTCGAATTTAAATATGGATCTTTCATTACTTGAACTATTATTTTCTAAAACGTAGCTTTAAAACGAAAGTGTGCGCAAGACACCTCGTTTTGTCCCGACGTAGTAATGGTAGCAGGTAGCATTCGTATAATGGTTTACCACTTAGATACATTTAACAATTGTTGGCTGTTACTGAAATGTATACTTCGATTTTACAAATTGCTTCGCGGTGCACATTCCTTCTTTTTTTGATAACCATTGTTTATACTACAATATATTGTTTTTTTATTCACTTTACTAATTTGTACCCACGATGATTGACCCATAATGTTCAATATGTCTTCCATTTTGATTCAAACACCTAACAATCATACGGTGAACACCACGGGTTCACTAAGTAAATATACAGTGACGGTGAATTTGCAACAAAAATACATCGTTACCGTCTTTCGCTTTTCCTTGCAACCACCGATTCCTCTTTTCCTCCCAAGAAATTTCATTAAAGGTTTAAGAATTAATAAGGAGCAAAAGCGCTTCTAAATTTTGAAAATTGAAGTTAGTCCTGTTGTAAATTCTGTCGCAAAAGGTAAATACCGGATATTCGAGCAGCTATGTAAACGCTTTCATGGTAGCTTATATCTTGAAAAGTCAGTTGTAAAAATTGCTGACGGTTTAATAGTAGATTATTTTACTAGGAGTTAGACAACGCCTCGCTAGCAAACTTTTAAGCGAAACAATTATATTTTTAACTCCAAGTGAAATACATTATTTTTTCTTCAAGCGTTTATTGTTAGTTTTCATGTGTTATTTTCAAATTTTCTAGACTCTCGGCGAATCAAGTTGGTACTTTACTGTTACATTCATAATATTACATAACCGAGTTACCAACCTCTAAATAGTGAAAACAAAAGAACTGTTGCTTTTAATGTTTAGTTTAGTCTTTTTAGCGTCTACCAGTAGTTAAATAATATGCCGCGTTTTAATGTCGCTTGAAGAAAAAAATATTTTTCCGTACCTTACTCATAAACAAAATTCGTAGAAATTGGCATTTCATTTGTTTTTCGTTGGAACTGCCTCAATTTATAACGTTAACACCCATACACAATCAGTTTGATGCCTTTCTGTCGGGACTGTACTTTTCTTTATTAACAGTTAACAGTTTCGGATTGGTTATTGAAGGGATAATACTTAAGAAGAGAAAAAATCGGAAATTCAAAAAACTATTAAAATGCTTAAGATGAACAGTTTGTACGTTTTAAAAATGTTTATTTTGTGAAGTTACGAAAATGTATCAACCGCCAATTAAGCAAATTATGTGCCGGTGATCAGTGTTATAACGTGATCGAATGGCAATTCGTGTGAAGGGCGCAGTGCAAGTCAGAAAACGCTTGTTTTTTTATTGATAAAAGTGATTGCGCCTAGAATATGAGTAGTTTAAAGCCGCGTTTAAACCAAAGTCTTCCACTAAGTTTTTTACAAGTGTCGGTCAAGATTAAAAAAAGTTGACAACTAAAAGTGAAAGATTCTTTGCTGCGCGCTTTGCGCAAATAACTTGTTGGAAATTAATAGAGAACTGTTCCCCATTTACGCGCCCCTGTAGTGACCTCGGGCGGTAATACCATCCCTCCGCCCTACTCAACTCACGATCGTCATAGTGTCAGTGCACGTGTGTACTTCAGCTGTAGGTGTTTTCGGTTATTTCGTGTCAAGATAGAGGACTGTAGTGAGAACCATGGACCAAAACAAGTGAACTAATTGAACTTTATCGGAGTAGAGAGGTTCTCTGGGACCCAAAAAGATTCTACATTTAAAGAGAAGAATTAAAAAAACTACACTTGGTGGGAAATTGCAACCCAGCTGCAAGTTGATAAACTTCAAAACAAGGTGAGAAACTCAATTACCAGTTTCCAAAAAGAGGCAAAAAAAGAGAAGAGTGCTGCAGAACCTTTCTCATGAATTCTATGGCAACAAGTTTTCCACTTACTCAAGAAAGGCAATTTTTTTAGTTTTGTTGCTAAAAGTTTTTAACTTTGGTGTTAATGCGGCTTTAGTTGTCGATTAAGTTGAATGGAAAAACGTATAATACGTCTTGTTGAATTCAATTTTATTGTAACAGCTTTTACGAAATTTTAACTATGCAGCGATCCCTCGTGCCATGTTTATTTTTTAAGATTTAGTAGGCATTATTGCCCCGTTTTGTAAGTAGGCGTTGGAGAATTAAGTGAAACAAACGTCAAATATTATTAAAACATTTTATTAACTATTAGTGAATCTTATTGACTACCCTTTTCTCTTCTTGTTTTTACTATGATTCGCCTGCTTCCGCTTCTGTGGCTTATCATTTTTAAACCTGCCTTTGCTTTTGTCCTTCGCCTTACCGTATCCCTTCAACCACCGATTTCTCTTTTCCTCCCAAGAAATTTGATTCAAATCTGCAAAACAATGTTGATTAAGCGCCTAAGGAGTATTACCCAAGCACTTACGAGCGTTATCTTTATTCGCCCAAGCGTTCGAACCTCCCGGAGCTACTTTTGAAGCCCCCTCCTCTTCTAACAACGCCGCGAATTCTTCCGCGGACGCAAACACGGGTTCCGCATCTTTCTTCTTCTTCTTACTTTTGGGAAGATCTTCGTCCTCGTCGCTGTTGAATTCCAAGTCGCTGAAGTCATCATCTTCGTCGATTAATTCTACAAACTACGGTTACTAAATTACGCAGCCGTAAAACAAAACAACCTTCATCAGCAAGTTCGTCCTCCTCCTCCTCCTCCACGCCGTCTTCATCGGGCATTTTCTTACAATTCTTCTTATTTCGAAAACCTTCCTCCATGTCATCCATAAAATTCAAGTCATCCTCGTCGTCGTCGTCAGTGCGTTTACTCTTAACCATTTTATCCAGCATCTCCTCAAACTCATCACTAGCCACCGAATCCAAATCGCTCCCTTCGTCGTCACCATCTTCAACTTTAACCCTACTCCTTTCTGCAAAAACGTGTACAAGAACAACTCCTCTATAGGAATATCCTTCTCCTCGTTTTTCAAGTACGCGTTAGATTGTACCGCAACCGACCTTATCCCCTTCGGAACGTAATTCTTACGACCACTCAACACCGTTTGAACTCCTTCTTTGGAACCGTCTTGCGCCCGCTTCGGATTCTTAAAAACGAACCTATCGAGGAATCGAATTAAACTGAAGTCTTTCAAAGGATCTCCTGTGTAAATGATTGTTTGCTCTGAAACATAAAAAATGAAAACGACAACTCGTGCACAACACTAAACCAGTACCATTTAGTAAGTTGGTTGCAAAAAGCGACACAGTCGGGTGGAAGTGGTTTTTCAAGATGCTCAATTCGGTGTAGGCACAGTACTGTCCGCCTCCATAAAGAGGATTCCTACACATTCCGTTATAACACGAAACGGTTTTTAACTTCTTGTGCTTGAACTGCCAACTTGATGTTGGAATCAAAGTGTTTTCATTTACAATGTGATCATCTTTAGCATCAAAATATTTTTCTTCTTCATCATCATCCTCATCAAAATTCGGTTTGTTATCATCACCTTCAAATAAAATTATAGCTGATAAGTTGCGATTCTTTCGAATAAGTTGCGAAATGACGTAGAGAACTCCACAAGCCATGGAAGGTTGCGAATAAATAGCAATCTGAAGCAATCGCTTCATGAGTACCTTCGTCCTATCAATTTGCTTATCGTTCGCCAAAGTCTTATAAACCAAACCTAACAATATTGCTTGGTGAAAAGTATTGTTTATGTGTGGATCCGGAAGTTTTTTATACAAAGCTGATACAAATCGGTCACTAACGGTGCCTTCGTTGGATGAAATTTGATGCAACAAACGAAGCGCGTGCAAACTAACATTGAAATTGGCGATGTGGACGATTCGATACATCGTATCGATATGCCCGGAGACTTTATCCATTTCCATCTTGGCATAAGGATAAGCCCTATTGACACCCATCAGCAGGGCCGACATCATCCGACTATTTACCTCGCCTTTTTTAACACAAGCTCTAAAAAATGAAAAATACACTTCGATGAGGTGCCTCGCGATATCTCTTGTATCGTGATTTAGGTAAAATTGAGTTAAGAAGCACAATGCATAGTATTGCGCACGAGTCGATATGTTAGTCCTGAACAAAACTTTTTCAATCTCATCGAGAACCACTCCCTGCATATTTGAATGTTGATTTAATAAAGACGAGAGCGAGTAAATCACTTTTGACGCAATCTTTTTCGACGGATCTCCGAGCTTGTTGACGATATATTTTAATAGGTTCTGTTCTTGTTCAGAATTGCCCGCCAGAAGCTTTTTCATTGAACCGATCGCTTTCTCTTTGTTCTTTTCGACGGTATCTTGCGCTACCGTATTCAAAGCTAACACGAACGTCGCGTAAATTTCCTTGAGCTGCTCTTCGAAGAGCCAGTAGGTGAGGTACTTTTTTCTGGTGACGACGTTACCCGACGACAGCTCATTCAATTTGGTGAGCGGCCTTAGACGAAATGGAATTAATTTTCGGTGCGGCACCAACAAACTTTCCAAAAATAGATCGGCCAAATTTTCTATGATTGCGGCAAGATTCCTGTTTCTTTCCCACTTTTACCATCGAGGTCAAATTTGAGAGGGAGTCGATGCTGTAAATTGGGTTGTTTTGAATTGTGACCACATACGCAGCAACCTTATCCGAAGTAATTCCCTTGGACATCACCGTTTTCATCCATTGGAATTTCGAGTTACTCTTCAGATTTCTATAAAAATATTTAACAATGAAAACTTTTTCATATTTACTTACGTATGTTATATGCAGCAGTATCAGCGTTAAGGCATCTCTGCGCTTCATCTTTCAACTGAATCCAAAGCTCTTCGGGTACTTCGGTGTCAGATTGGCCCGCCTCTGAGAGCTTTAACAAAGAATTAATATCGAATAGAATCGAGTGAACGTTAATCTACCTCTTCAAACCATAACTTAGGCTTCTCGTCGACAAAATCATCCATTCTTAGCTTATTTCTGCATTTATACGAATTTACATGTGGAGAACAATAATAAAGTAAGGTTATGAATCTGATGTTTAAAAATTGCGCAACGCCATCTATAAATCGTTTAATAATTTAAAAATTAATAAAATATTTTAGTCCTTTTACAAATTAATAATATACGCTAAACCTAAACCTAAGCAGACGACTGTTTATAATTCTTTGTGCTCATGATTTTCTTCCCGCACATCGCACATATGCCTTTTTTATACGCACATGACTGACAATAATGTGAACCGGCTTGATGGACCTTCTGCTTGCATATTCTACGGAAACAAAAATGACTTACAATGGTTCATTTAAATCGAGGGCTCACCTGCAAATTTCAAACGATTTCGTGTAAGGATTGAACCTATTCTTTGTTGCTGTGAGCGCCTTGTTTTCATTAACCTTCCTTCCACCTGATTCTGTAGTGTTACGTGCGCCACTTTTCCACGGGTCTGGGGTTATCACTTTTCCTACTTTCTTCTGGCATTTATCGCACACCATGGTTTTATGTTGTCCAAGAGGTTTAATAACACAAGCATAAAATAAAAAAGAAAGTGGTTACTGTACCGTTAACGGTGATTTGACTAAGTAAATTTGGCCAGGATTACATCACGTTGTTACTTTTATTTACAACAAATTGTGGTAATTTTTTATAAAAATACAAATGTTGGTTTAGTTTAATGGTTTCTCTGTGTCCAAAGTAGTTTTTTTCTTAAATATAATATTGACTGCAACTTAGGCAACACACAGCATGCGCTTCAGTGTATTCACAAATCACGTCCAATTTTTCACAAAAGATCAACATTATACGCAATGCCGTTCCGGCACCTGTGCCGAATTTGCATGCTTCAAAATATTGAAGTTAAAAACATTTTTGTCGAAGATGACTGTAACAAAAATATCTCCCAACTAATTACAAACTTCGTCAATGTTCAGGTAAACAGAGTCTCGTTATAAAAACCAAGTTATCGAAAGTTTGTAGATCACGAAGGATGATGGTCTTCCATCGACAATCTGCTTAACATGTTATGAACGACTTTCGGCAGCAATTACTCTTCGTGAACAGATTATAACTTCCGATATAAAGCTACGTAAGGAGCTCACTGCACTTGAAATCAAAGAAGAAATGATTGAAGACAACAAGATTAAAACACAATATGACTGCGTACACTGTGATAAAACATTTAAAAGTCGGTACCATGCCAAGTCCATAACAGCCAACACACAGGTGAAAAACCTTACATGTGTGCTACTTTGTAAAAAGGATTCTCGATGCGTTGGGTGTTGAATATGCATGAGAGAGTTCACACAGGTGTGAAACCGTATTCTTGTAAGGTATGTGGTAAGTCATTCCGTTTTGGCAGCGCACTACCTAGCCACATGAGGATACATATGGGTGTACGTCCATAAGTGCGATATGTGCAATAAGACATTTACACAAGTCAGTGGCTTGAAAGTGCATTTACGAACCCACACAGGAGAGAAGCCGTTTATCTGTGAGATTTGTAGTAAGTGTTTCGGGGAATACACAAGCCTGAATAGACACATAAAAACTCATAACAGTGAAAGGAATTACCCGTGTCCGACTTGCGGCAAACACTTTAAAGATCCTTCTCATGTGCAAAGGCATATGAAAACTCACACCGGTGAAAAACCTTATTCTTGTAATGTATGCGATCAGAAATTTACAGCAAGGGGTTCTCTTAAAATACACATGCGGATACACGATGGTGTTAAGCCGTACTCATGCAGAATTTGCGGGAAAAGTTTTACACAAGCTAATTGTGTTGTCAGACACATGAGGGGACATTCAGGGGAGACTCCGTATCCATGCAAGATATGTCCACGACAGTTTGCTTATTCACATCACTTAGTTAATCACATGAAAGTACATCAGTAGTAATTTTACTTCAAATATAAGACTGTAGTTTAAAAATTTTATTTAATCACATTAAATATCATCATCCTCAACTGTATGCTTACGTTTCTCTAATCTTACACATTTAGGACAAGCTTTTATTCTCAAAGAACAGTTTTTATGTAACACTACCCCACACTCTTCACAAATACTCGCATTGTCATCAAACGGAAACAAAACTTTGTCGTTAGAACAAACCTCGCAAATGTGTCCCCTGCCTTTACACACATCACACAACACTTTAATATGCTCGCTGAAAACTTGAGCGATTTCGTGTAATTTCGTCGGAAGTTCGCCGGACTGGGTGTCGACTAAATCTTGCAAACTATAAAGATTCGGTGATTCGATGATGTGCGGTTTGTCAACCTTTTTCCAGATTAAATGTTTTTCCGTCGCATTTCTACAAACCAATAAATACTTTCTCATTCCATTTAACTCGTTGCGAAGTCGCTTAACCAAGTTCAACTCTTGTACTAAAGAGAAAATACGTGGGTTCAACTTTTCCAAGTTGATGAGTGGTCGGTGCGATGTGATTCGAAGTAATTGTAAACTTGCCTGGCACACGTGTTGGGGGTGAAAATCCCAGTTGTGGATGACCCTAGCCGGGATCACTGCCGAACTACCCCAATGGCATGCTGAACAATAATACAAACCTGTATAATCGCATCTGCGAGCTTCGCTCCAACTAGTATCTATAAAATTTACTGATCAATTCTAAAAAATAACAAATAAAAAGGGTTTAGGAAATTGTGGTTACCTATGAAGAGCAATCTTCCAAAACAGATTAATCCTTTAGGAGCAGCTAGCGCAAATACAAGGATATTTTGATTTACCTCGCCTAAACTATATACTTACCAATAGGTAACGATGCTTTGCATTCCATGCACCGGTACTTTTGCGCTGACAAACCGATTTCTGGACAAATGTCGGTTTCGTAAGTTCCTCGTTCACTGATGGTCATGTGAGCACATTCTCGCAAAATCAAAGACATGCATTTGTGGTGACATCCGTAACCGCAATCTTCGCATTGATACCAAGCTTGGACAACACTCCATATAGCTCCAGTGCAGTGATCGCAGTAACGTGAAGATGTACTCAGCAAAGGTTGCAATACCAAGTGATGTCCCTGGATGGTACGATTAGAAACTCCGCTGCTCAAATTTCTTGGATGCCTTTAAACGATTTTGTGTGCAGATTGTTAGTTAAGTTTAAAACTTACTGAGGATCTACTAGAGCTTCTTTACATTCTTGTAAACGTAGTCGCAATTCGATCAAATGCCGAACGAGCCATTTTCTTTCCAAAGTACACTCCTCGCTATCCAACACCAACTCTTTACAGCGAATTATAGCAGTTTGTAGCTCGTTCTCACCTGCTTCCTAAAAGAAACCCGTAGTGTTCAAGTATTGGGGCATAATACCCTCAATTACCTTATTCAGTGCCAGCTGTAACTCTTCTGCAATTAGGGTTGGAGGAAGTATGTGATGATCGTCAGGGGTTTCATCAATAGAAGAGCCGGCTGATACTGTCGTGCAAGGAGTTGAAGCAACAATTCCAGGAAGCAATTCGTTAGCAGTAGTCATTTTAATTTCAACTAAATCTTCATGTTCATATAAGATTTTATTTTCTAACCTAAAAAGTCAATTGTGACATCTACCCAAGCAGTGACTACAAAATCTTACTTATATCCATTGGTCGTCAAAAGTTTTTTTTCTTTTAGTTTTCATAGATACGAACTTCGCAATTTTTGACTGAATAAACATGGCGATTCAAAATTCGAAAAATGTTTCTTTTTTATCTTGTTTTCTCTGTTCTAAACTTAAATTTGTTACAGGATTTATTTGTATTACTGCACAACAGTTTTCTTTTTTGTTTTCTCCGAGCGCCGATAGGTGGCAGCTCCATTTTTTGTCTACTTATTTGTTCGACGTCATGTTTGTTTCCGATGGGGGATGGTGTACCTGACAATTCATTTATTTGTCCTCAGTCGTGGTATGGTCGTTTTGCTGTTTCTGCTTTCCGTCATCTGAAACGTGCAAGTTGTAACGAATTTGGGTCTGGGAGCATTATTTGTTCGGGCGGAGACAGGCTGTACAACTCGCTATTCTTAGTTTTTTTGTTTTGAAAACATGTTGTAGCAATTGTTCTAGTTGTTACATCTGACAAACTAAACAGAAGTTGGTATAAAACAACATCAATATAATTGTAAAAAAAAGACAGAGGATACAGGACTGTCGACTTATTATAAAAATACAGGGCACATTTTTGTGTGTAACTTAATTTTAAAAAACGATTCGTTTCATAAACGATTGTCATCAAAATGCACCCACTAAACATAAATTTCAATACAGATACAAATAATTTAAGCACCATTTATAGTAATATTATTAGCAGAATAAAACCTATCAACTGACATGAAACAAGCTTCTTCACAAAATAATAACATAAAATTAAAACCAAACCTAATTAAAACTTAAGCTTGTATTACATTATACTTTTTTCGTCTAGAAACTTTGACAAGTTTGTAAACTTGATGAACTTGACAAAACTTTGATAATGTAATATGGAAACTCCGTCCAAGTTTTGAAACTAGAAGCGGACCAAGTTTTCATCAAAGTTTACTTACTAGACTTGCGCACTGGATCGAATTTAAGAGCTACCAACACTTACTCATAAATTAGTTACTTAT